>JAHXRV010011572.1:0-71446 GCA_019904355.1 Psilocybe tampanensis | reverse complement strand
CTCTCGGGATGAGGGGAGGGAGACAGGCCTACCCTCACGCCCGTGACGGGGGGTTTCTTATGGGGACCCAACCGCGAGAAGACACACACACACACACACCAGTCAAGCTCAACGCTTGTCGCTCATAATAGTGCTACCATTATCCTACCATCCAACTACTAAACAAAAAGCCCTCTAACATGTCAAATCCCACCGATTTATCCTCTACAGCTCCAGTCAACCGTCATGCTCTTACTCCTGTCGAGAAGCAACGATCACAGCTCGAGAAACTCCTCAAAGATCCCGCAAAACCAGCGTATATACCCCCTCCTTTAAAGGAGAAAACTATTCGCCCAGCGAGAGAGATGATGAAAAATGTCCAAGGATCCAGCGCTGGTGCAGGAAGCGGCGAGTTTCACGTTTATAAAGCCAGCCGAAGACGCGAATACGAACGTCTCAAACTACTTGAGGAAGCTTCACTCAAGGTAAGAGGTGTCATGTGGTCTATATATTGGGACACAACTAGACCCCATTACTTCGACAGGAAATCGAAGAAGCCGAGTTCGAGAAGAAAAGACGAGAGATGGAAGAAATTGCGAATGCTAAAACTGCCAAAAATCGAGCAAAGCGACAGAAGAAGAAAGAGCGTTCAAAGACCAAGGGTGGACATCAAGAAGAGGGAGAATCAAACTCAACGGAAACAGCAAATAAATCCTCGGACGCCCCTCTCAAGAAGAGACGCTTGGTGAACGGGGAAGAATTAGTATTCAAACGGCCCACAGATGGAAGCGAAGAGGACTCCGACGAAGACGAGCAACGGCATCGTCCATCATACAACGCTGAGGAGCACAATGCTTCCGCCGTAGCGACAGGATACCCAGGAGAAAACACTCCTAATATTATCGAAACTGCACGAATCACCATCCTTGAAGATGATTAGACAAGAGCTCTCGACACTTACCCCGATCTCCCTGTTCTCCAGCAGAATATACATATTGGGGTACTCTTGCCATATTCGCTCATCGGTGTGTCCATCTATATGATTAAATACACAGAAGCACGACCCAGTGTCCTTGATTTTGTTCAACAGTCTAGGCAATCTAGCTGTTGTACACTTCTCCATGTTATTCATTCCAAACTGCCAATGAAAGATGATCAGGCTCAGAGAGCATTCTGCGACCAATATGTATCCTTCTGTATCCAATTTAACTTTCAGGTAATTTAGCATCCTGTGGAATGTGATGACAATTTTTCATTGAACCAAGTCCACCAAACCCGATCTTTATATAGGTAAACTTTCCAATACGTCGAGAGTGATATACTTCTTGAGGTTTTCGCCGCGAAGATCAGCGACCTATAAGAGTATGCACCATGCAGTTACGGAAAAAAAGATTCACTGACGTACCTCTTCGTCGAGGTGACGGAATAGAACTTCTCTGAAACTGTCCAAACAAGCGCGCATTTGCTCTGTCGAATAATCAGAAGGGGAATTCTTCCATTTCTTGACGAGAGCATCCAATTGGTCGAGACCTATGGCAGTATTTAAACACCAGCAATTCTAACTTAGGCTCCAACGGTACCTGTGTGTATTCCATGATGGGACTCGAGGTGAGCACCATTGTTATTGACAGAGAATTGTGGCATTGTTTTCCCCAAAACAGGGAACAAGAAGCGCTCCTCGATGGTATGGTGCATCGTCAGATCTAAGTCACAATTATTCTTTGATCATCTTCGTTGATCATAGCTCGGATGGACGTACGATGACTCAAAGATCTCGCTGTGTCAAGGTAGAGAGAAAGCGACAATCCACGGCGAGTAAAAGAACCGTCTGCCAGCTACGCCACGTATGTAAATTGTGAGCTCGTATTAAGAAATAGAAGGGATGGACTTGATAAACTGTATTGACTATGTCGCCGCCGGTTGTTAGATTAGTGCTATGAAACCTTTGTAATTGATGCAAACCAAGAGAGCACACTCACATTCTTCCTTGAACCAATCGTGAAAGCTGTTCATCTTTTCGCTCAACTTGAAGTCAAATATTCTGCATGAGCATTTATGGCTGAGAAAAGGGAGAATATTATGTACATTATTCCACTTCCGTTCTTCCTGAGGCGACGTGAACGTCGATGCTGGGGAGTCCTGGGTGTTTTGCGTGGCAGAAGACATTTTATGATAGGCGAGGGGTATCGACTTGTTGATAGGATTCAGAACTCTTGAGTGTCGGGAATGGGTGGGACTCAAGCTATTACTGATGTAGAGAACCCGTCGCAACATGGCAAACAGCAAAACATCCCCGGAGATAACAGGGATTCTTCAAATTGGACATCATCGTTCGCGAACATCGGAGTAATGTTGTATTTCAGGCATCCAATGTGCCAACCTGTCCGCTCATCTGTTGCCTTTGTTTGTGAGAGATTGAGATATTATACCAGTGGTAGTATGAGCTTATTACAGGCTTATAAGTACTGTCCTCGGACTTTGCCGGAAGGCTGAATGACAATCCAGAATTGGGAGAGAACATAACCGTGAACTCCCTCTCCGCACACAGAAGTTACAGAAGAGTCAGCCTAACAAAAGAACTACATGGTTTGTAAATGGACGATATATTATCTTCTCTTTAGCTTCTCATCTCCTTATTCTCCTTCTGTTAAGCCTAACTCGACTCCCGAGAGTCGAGAAGGATTAGGTCATTGAGATAGACTGGGAACTTACCCAATTGGCTGCCTCAAGGCTCAAGCCAGGAGGAAGTCAGAGTATAATGGGGCTCATATATAATTAGTCTCTACTCTGCTTATGACAGCAGCATTCCCTGTTCTTGTCCATTAGCCAGTTCGTTCAATTCGACATGTTGAAATGCCCATCAGACAATACCCTCAAGATCGACCAATCCTCGTTTTGGAGCTCTGGTACTCTTCACTGGGATGCTCATCGGATAGGCTGGGCGATTGCAGGGGGTTGTACTTTACTCGTATGTTTCCATCAGCTTTCGGTTCTTTCAATTAACAGACCTTCGTCAAACTTTCGTCCCACATTCACAGACTCTGGTCATTTCTGGCATAACGGTTCTTTCTCATTGTCGGTGTGTACCTAGCTTTTCATTCTAACCAATGGGACTTGCCTCAGATATACTTAGAAATTACACAAATCCTAAACACCAGCGTCAAATGTGAGGTCTGAATCATAACGTACTTTTTCGCTCCCAACTGACTTTTGTCGTGCTCCAATCGTGCTCACTAGAATACGGATTCTCTATATGCCACCAGTTTACGCAGTCATATCCTTTTGCTCCTACAGATTCTTCAGAGACTACACGTATTTTTCTTTCATAGAAGCTGGTATGTACTGTGCCATGATCTATTTTAAGTTGCGACCCACCGTCTGATTGGGAACTCTATCTCAGTATATGAGGTATGCCAAAGGGTATTAGGGTACATCAACATATTTTCAATCAATGGTTGCCTTTATTGCTTGATTGTCCAGGCTGTTACACTCAGTGCCTTCCTGTAATTATCCGTTACAAACTTTCACGATCCATGTCCTAACAATATTGGCTCAACAGGCTGCTTTTGATCCAATTCGTTGCGGATAAATCAGAAACCAAAGAGCATCTTCTGGAAGAGAAAGAAAAGAAGAAGCTGCTATTTCCTGTAAGTCTCTCGTCTATCATTCTATTTCCTTCCATCCATCATCCAAACTCTTCTCTTCAGCTTTGTTGGTGGAGATATCGCCCAACGAAAGTGAGTGTCAGTCATTTGAACTTTCTTCTTTATTGAATTTGGATCAGCCATATTTCATGCATGCGATCAAAGTAGGTTTATTCCATAGCTAAATTGAAGTCCGATACTGACTCCCTGCCATAGTGGTCCGTACTTCAGTATGTGGTTGTCCGGCCAGGTATTTCTCCTCTCTGCCATCCGACCTCCACATGCTCAGTTAATTAATAACTACCATGGAGTTGTATCTGTGGTTGGCATAATATGCCAAGCCAAGGGCATTCTTTGCGAATCAGAAGGATTCAATGTCAAATTCGCAAACGTTTACTTGGAAGCAATAGACTTTGCGAGCATCAGGTATTATGAACGACTCCCTAACTACATGCGCTTTTACTGAAAACAAGCCTGGTCCTTGTTCTACAGTGTTGCTTTATATGGACTCCTCCTTTTTTACACACTGACTAGAGAAGATTTGAAGGGGAAGAACCCTCTGGCCAAGTTTCTTTGTATTAAACTCATCGTGATGTTTACGTTCTACCAAGCCTTTGTTGTAAGCTGTGCTAAAGGATATCTGTATGTTTGATTTTAACTCAGTTTTACTAGTTCAAAGCCTTGCAGAGTCGGGTTATCCACGGTGGGGAAGATCAGATATTGAAGTCATGATGATTTATGCACATGCTCATAGGAACTGAATTTTGGACATCAACTAACATTGCAGATGGACTAAACACTCTCGCGATCTGCATCGAGGTATTTTAACCCGCATCCTATTGTTCGTGACTCTACTTGACTTGGTTGATATAGATGATATTTTTTTCCCTGTTCATGTGGTCGGCCTACTCATACAAGGAATATCAAAGAATACCCGGTATCCCTGCCACGAGCATTTGGCGACCTTTATGGGATAGGTATTAACGACAACTCTTCAACGACTTCCAAAAAATCTAACAAATGTTCCCCAATCCCTCCCACTAGCCTCAACTTCTGTGAGGCTTCTTTCTATGCCTCGAGGCATATGAACGTTCTGACACAAAGCTTATTACAGCTGACTTTGCTATCGAAATCATAACATCGGCAATGTTCTTTCTAAACCTGGAAAAACACATCCATTCCTTTTCTTCCAGGCCTTCAAAAACATCTTTCGACAGCGCATTCGGACTCAAAGGACACATTAAGGGCACCGCCCAAAAACCTCAAATGGTAAAAGCTCCGTACGTATTGCAATCTTGGGACGTTCAGAATTCCTTGATAATCCCAGAACATTAAATCTGGTAGCTCTAACCCAGTCGAAGAGGGTGTTCCGTTACCGGAAGAAGAAGAAGTCCACACAGAAGCCGAAGTTTAGTTTACAGTGTCCAACACTTTGTCTCACATGCGGAAACTTTGTCCAACCTCCAAGTCTCCGCGGGTTACTTACACAGGTTGATGAAGTTCAGGTCCCTGCACCCGAAGTAGTTGTATTTATCATATGGATCAGAGGAGAACATGTCGATGCTCTTGCGATACTCAAGCAAGCGATGCATTGTTTTTTTTTAAAAAAAAAAAAAAAAGAAAAAGAGCCAAAGAAACGCTTGGACATCGCCCAACCGAGATGGAAACTGAGACGGAAATTCCCGCGCCGGTGTTGAGCCTCGATATAAATATCCTCTCTCCAGTTCTCTCAGACTAATTATCGTGTACTGGTTGGTACCTTTGAGCCATCGTAAAGTTGATTTCTATTGCTAATCGTACATCGAATGGCTTCTCCGACTACTGGTGACAACGACACATTCTCTAGAGATCCATTTCGTCTCGACCGTCTGGCAGATGAACTGGCGACTCGCGAGTCTGTTCAGCCTCCTCTAGACAGTGCCGATGACTTAGTGGGAGTGAATCTTCCTGAATATACACCACTATCTCATCAAGATGCATACTTGACGGCAGAGGTCTTCAATGTTGAAGAATTCCTTATGTCTCGATCTCGTACTTCTCTCCCCGACCTTCGAGTGGAATTGCGCCAATACCTCGCTACACTCAAGGAGGAACTCGTGCAACTTATAAACGATGATTATGAAGCTTTCATTAGCTTAAGCACGGACCTACGCGATGAAGGCGCTCGGTTGGAAAGGTTGAAGCAACCTCTGGGAAATTTGAAAACCCTTGTACTTGTGAGTATCAATTCTTACTTCTACTGGTGTTCCCCGAAAATACGATTGATGATGAATACAAGGATTCGAAGGCAGAACTTCAGACGATTCAAACGGATATCCATGATAAGCTGTCTAAAAGAGCGAGACTTCGTGAAGAGAAAGTGAGTAAGATTGAGAGCTCTGTCCATGCCACTCAAACCAGTCTTACAGGCACTGCTCCACCTTCTTCTCAAAATTTCAGAATCTGTGATAAGACTAGAATCATTGCTCTTAATATCCTCCCCAGATCAAGAAACCAAAGAGTCAATGGAAATTACTAAAGTCAATCTTCTTGCCTTTCCTAGCCATACCGAGGACCCATCTGATGAAAAGTAAGTCCTCCTTTCTTCCTCTTCGTATGTGCCTCACATATTTAACAGGCTTCGAGGAAATCGGGCCAAGCATCTCGGACGAGTCTCAGCAGAATACACGCAACTTTTATACCACGTTCGGAAAGCGAGAGCCGAGAAATGTGCATTTGTGGACGAAGTACAATGGGTTCGCAATTTTGATTCATGGTTGATTCGTTATTCATTTTTTCGCAGCGTATAGACAGAGTTCATTCAACATTATCCTCAGATCTTGACCAGGTCTTTGCTCAAACATTGGCCTTATGGACCGACCCCAAGGTTGAGAACAAAGCATCAGAGCTGGAAAAAACCAAGTGGACGACAGATTTAACTGAATGTCTCCGGACATACGACATCCTGGGGCTGTGGAGGGACGCTGAAGATGTGATACGTCGGGAGATCGTCCGCAATTTCATCAAAAAGGTAAATTTTTCGTTTCAGTATGCGATGTCTGGCTCACCTCATTCAAGACAATATATCCCGGTACGCTAGCAGCTTCACATTCCCCCGTTGTTCCCAACACACCCTTTCACTCGTCCACCACGGTCCCGATGACATCGACCGGAATACACCACATACCTTATACCCCTTTTACTGCATTTATACCAAAGTCAATTCCTCACCGACATACTTCTGGGAGCTTGCCAGAATTACCTCAGGTTCACCTCCTTGAGGATGGAGATGATCCTTTGACTCGGCTTTACAATCAACTCTTGCGATTTGTTGAGCGTGACGTCACCCACATCATGGACCTCGCAGAGAAAGTTACAGTCAAACACCCCTCACGGAAACCACTCGATCCTCTCCCTGATTCTGAACCGACATCTTACATCAATACTCAAGATTTCCAGATTATGGCGAATGTTATCTGGGATGAAGTGGGTCGTTCCATCATGTCAGAACTGGGCAGCATTGTCTTTTCCTCAGGTCGGCCAAGCGAATTCCGCAAGGTATTGTGGATGAAACTATAAAAATAGGAGTATTCTCACTGGAAAATTCTTATATCTAGAATTATGAAACCACCCAGGCTTTCATACGCTCGTTGGAACTACTTGCTCCTTCAATGCAGGCAATCGAGGCAATGCGCCATCATCCAACGTATATAGCATTTGAACGCAGATGGCAACTTCCCGTTTACTTCCAATTGCGATGGAAAGAAATTGTAGGGACCCTCGAAGAGACACTTACTGTGACGACAAATCTAGAGCCAATTGTCCCCAAAGGTCAGTCTTGTACTTGAATGCTCTTACTGAGATTCTTATTTCCGCCTCTGTAGACGGATCTTTTTCCACTTCCCAAGGTTCTGCGACTTGGATTGCTATTTCCGCATGTTGGAGTTCTGAAATATATATCCCTGAACTCTCACATCGATTTTGGCGCTTGACACTTCAGGTCAGTTCAACATTCATCTAACTCCTTATTCTTTTCTCTCATTTAAGACTGCTTCAAGATTCTTAGTCGATACAAAAAATGGATACAAGAAAACATCATTTCAATAGACAGTCAAGAAGAGAAGGCAAGCATACTTAAATGAACAAGCGCTTGCTTTCATTTACCTTTTCATAGAACACAGCCCAGACGCGTAATAACGCTTCTGGAGAAAATAACGCCGAAAATACCGCCTTAGATGACTCTCTATTACGACGGTATGCGGCTGCCATAATCGACATCAAGATCATGGAAACCAATATCAACACTCTATGGGTCCAAATAATAAGTGAAATAATCCCTGATGCCATGCGTGAAGAGGCGGCAGAAATGGAAAGTAGGTAATCTCCACCTGATAACAGTCAAAGATGTCTAATGCTGTGGTTTAGGTGCTCTCCAAGAAGCTACTTCTGAACTTGTTGAATTCATACGACCTATCTCTGGAGAAATCATCTCGATACTTACGAAACGCTGCTGTGAATGTTTGCTTCCAGTGAGAAGCATCCCTTCGCAATTCAGAGCCATGTCAAACAAGCGCATGCCTATGGAACCAAGCTACTTTGTGACTTCCATATTGCGCCCCGTCAAACAATTCTTCGCTATTGGTATGACTGGCGGTCCTGGGGACTTGTTGAAGGACTCGCTGCTGGGGAGCCTCTCCACAGAAGTTTTCAATAACGTAACGCAAAAGTGAGCCTCAGGTCCGCGTTTCTGCATTCCGCATGCAAACCTTTTTATATATAGATATATCGGATACCTTGCAGCCATGAAGAAAACCGAAGAATCCTTGAAGCGTCTCAAAAAGGGGAAGAAATCAACCTTTTCCCTGTTTGGCAATGCCTCTAATGTAAATGAAGAGGCAAAAGATGAAGAAAGGATTCGCAATCAGATGGTCCTAGATGTCGAGGCTTTTGGGAAGGACGGAGAATCATTGAAAGTTGACGTTGCATCAAATATCCATTTTGCTGTTTTAAAGGATATGGTTTATGCTACTGACTTGGATTGACAGATAGGCCACATGAGATGGTATTGGTATAAGATACTATATGTAGCGAAAGGGTGAGGAGATCAAGTAAATACTATATTACAAAACATTCAATATGCGTCATACTTCTACGGCCGAGGCCACAGCAGGAGGCCTGCAATTTTCATGGAAAATAAGACCATCCCGAGTCACAACAATAGGATGGACAACATTTGTTTTCAACTCTGAGTCTTTATTTCGAGAGAGGCTTTTTGAAAGAGGTTGACGGCAGTACGAACAGGATCCTCGTAAAGGTGCCCAGCCGTAGGCTCGCTCCCGTGTGACCTGAGAAATTGTTTCAAACAGGTCACGGTCAATGAGATGTTTGAGCATGATAAGAAGGTCCTCGTCCGATCGGTAGGATTCTAGCATCCCTGTCAAAATGACCCGAAATTCTTTGTAATGAGAACCTGTGGCAGATGGGGTTGCGTTGACAAGCCTTTTAAACAGTTGGGGGAAGGAAATAGCGCTGGTGGATGTGATAGAAACGAGTGAACTAAAAGTAGTTTGAACAAGAGAACGCAGAGAGGACACGATAGTGTCCAAATGTTCTAGGTGATCAGCATTTTGATCATCACGATCATCATCCGATGAAGGAGACGTGGAGCCTGAGCTAGATATAATTTGAACTGAGCGGATTTCACCGTTCAAAAGCTCAAACCACATATCCTCCAAGGGTATATCGGTGGCTAATGACTTCGAGTTCTCTATGCAGATATCCCGGCTGACTTGAGCTATTGTTTGTAGTGACTGCAACTGCCATTTAATTTTCGAGGGATCGGGGTGTGTGGTGATAGCGTCTAGTAAATCATGAGTTATTCGTTGCTGGAATTTGTCTGCCTTCGATAGCGCCCTTCGAGGGTCACCACACCAATTGGTCGCCCACACCACAGCATCGTAGACCCCGCGGTATTCGCATGTCTCCATGATTTGCTCCAAATCTAACTTTTCCTTGGGTAAATGTCGTAGAGATGGGATGACTTCGTCTGGATGAAAGCGACATTGAAGATCGAAAAAGTTCTTGTAGAGATCGGACGAAAGGGTTGCTGAAGCTGCAGTAATCCTCGGGCCAGTAGTGTGATGATCCTCTGAACGGAGGAATAACAAACTGTGGAGATATTCATAGCGATCTTGATCAGCATGGTCTTGGTCTCCGAGCAATTCCAAAGATTTAAAGTGTAAATCAGGGGCAATTTTATTGATTAAGAGGGCCGTGCCAGGAATATCGGCATGCAGAAGGCGGGGAAGAGAATCCGAAACTATTGCAATGAGGTCACCCGAAACCGCCCCTGTGTGCCGAGTTGCGGTCTGTATGACACTTTCTATCTGGCCAAGCAATTCCAATGAACTGATATCAGGATCATCGACATAGGTGGACAATAGTTTTGACCATCGGCGTTCGTGATAATGCCATGATCTAAGGATTCTGTAAAACCCGGCAAGCTCAAACAAAGTGACGATGTGTTCACTGTCGTGAGGATTGTATACCGAAAGCAGATATTCCGCGGCCAGCTGACGGTCTTCTCGGGTTTTGTGATCAGGGTCTTGAGCAAGGTCAATCAAAACTTTGTGCAGTGTACTAGGATTGACTTGCAAGAACTGAGGATATTTTGGGACGTTGCGGGCAATGAAGATGTTAACCATCGTGATATCTTGCTGAGGTAGGTGACCAGATGAGAGAATTTCGAGGAGCAATCTGAGTATTATGGAACGATTGATTGTCTGGGATTCGTCATTGAGATAGACATCCTCGAAAGCGATGTCGAGGGAATGAAGGAAAGACTCCGAATCAAATAGCAGAAGTTGCCGAACGTATGGATATGTTGGTTCGATTCCTCCATCTTCATCAGATGTAAGGACTAATTTGCCTCCATCGCCGGGCGGCCACACACTTGAACGACCAAAAAAGACAAAGGTGTAGACATCCCGTTTAGCCTGTTGTGCTTCCTCTTGATCTAGAGGCTCTTCACTCGGATACGCCAAACCAGACAAAACGTTCGCAAGGTAAGGATAGATTTTGTATGAATTGATGATAATGGATTCCATGGAGGAATCGGTATCCAAAACCGACCCTGTTCTGTTGAGATATTCCTTCTTGGATTTTCTGAACCGTCGGACCTGCCGAATTAGGCCAAGAAGCTCGACGACGGGTGCCACATAATCACGCATGGCACGGGTATAGATAAAGATAAGGGCGTCATAGAGGTGGTATTTTTGACAGAGATGGATGGCTTGGTTGATATCGAGGCACGATGGGTCCATATGCCAGATAATTCGTTCGACATAGTCAGGACGACTGTCTTGTTCATGTAAAGCCACAAGGCGCTGCGTAATTCGCGGTGGAACGTGACGGATTTTGTTTTCCAGTATGAAGGGTTCCAATTGGCGTAAGTAGATAGGGGCGATTCCAGAGTCGTCGTATTTTTGAAACAAGTCCTCGAAAAGGAACTCGAAATCGTCGAGAGCTATAGATGCACTGCAGCATATAGTGACCAAGCCCTCAAACAGAGAAGTGCGATCTACGCCACGATTGTCGGGGGTTGTATGTGTGTTGTCTGTCATCCGTTCCTCAGAAAAGGCATACTGAGCCGATGAGTCCATGAGGCTCCTTAACTTGTCACCTATAACATACTTCCTTTGTGTGGCATCATCTGGAAGATTATTCCGGTTCCCGGGTGCTTCTCCAGTATAATAGGCTCTGGCAAGATCGATGGCTTTCAGGAAATCGCCTTCTTCCACCAATGAAAGGATTAAGTCAGCCCAAGTCAGCAGAGTCCCAACTAGCAATCGATCGCGTTTCTAGACGAATCGTGTCAATTGGGGCAATGAAGACCGAAGACAGCGATACGCACGAGCAGAAAAATTCTTCCTTTATATGAGCGAATACTGTGGGCAACCATCGTCTCCTCGCGTCCCTTGGATTCATCTGTGCTGGGAGTTATGAGGGATAGTCCGTCAAAACCGACTTTTTCGACCAGTCGAGATACTTTGAGATCATAGACTCCAAGGGTACCACGAGTAGTCACGATCAGTTGCTAATTAAACGATTATCAACATCAAATTGCATCATATAAACGAAAAGGGCACACATAATGGTTTAACCACTGAATTGCAAGGATGTCCTCGTCGGAGGACCATTGCCCAACTCGTTCATAGGTGATTGTACCGATCTCGATTTCAGAGGGTTTGCCCGTCTTGGAATGCTTGATTGTTTGTTTTATCTGTTTCTCAGATACGCTTATGAAATGCAAGGATGTGCCCCAAGAATAAGCCAGCAATGGCATAGTTAGGTCAGCCATATTTTCAGGTCGAGGGCTCCCTGAAGGTACAGCGCCTGAACGCGAAGTCGCGGGAAACCATGCCAAAGAGCCAACCCATTTCGATGTTGATTTCCATGAACCACCTTCATCGACTTCTCTGGGGCATTTGAACCATGTTCTTGGAGTTGGTCTTAACCCTACGACGACCAATTTTGTCGGGGTGAGAAGGGAAACTGCCTGATAATTATCGGTCGGAGATGGCAGAGTGCCTAACGGAAGAGGTGCCATCGCGAGTACAGTGTAACGACTTCTGCGTTTTCGTTGTGAGACCGTAACCGGTGAAAAGGTAGGCACGGATGACGACTCTAAAGGGGCCTTCAGTTTTGATGACGGCGGGTTTAAACTCGAAGGGTCCGGATAACGTCCAAGGATACGAAGAATATCCGGAGCCTCAACAAAAAGGATTTTGCCTAGGGAATGAAAGAAAGCAAGACCGTGTTCATCAGCTGACACCAGGGCAGTGTGTCGGCCTGCAATAAATCCAATGCTAACGATTCTCGAGCCCTGTAGATGGCCTTCCTTTCTTCCAGATGCCACTGCAGCAAGAGTAGTCGGAGGGACTGTTCTCACTGGGTTGTTAGGTTGCTTGAGATTGTATAGTTGTATATAACCTGAAGTGTGACCTGACGCGACGAAGGTCTGATCATGGGATAAAGCAAGCGCAGTAACAGGTCCCAAGGTTATTCCTGTCTTTCATTAAAATCAAATATGCGAAACAGAAGATGGCACGCGTACCCATCGATTGACTTTGACAGACGCAGACTAAGGATTGATTGAAATCGTGGACGACAACCTTTCCTTCAGTAGTTCCAATGCAAATCAACCCATTTGAAGCGAGGGTAGTTGGTGAGCCCAGAAGTGGTGCGCCTAGGACATTTGACGCCTTTTGGGAAGCCCTTGAGAACAAAGTCCGTGTAACGGACTGAAGCTCTGTCCACTTGAAAACTTGACGCGTTTGAGTGCCTTGCTCCGGTTCTGTTTGAACATTGACCTCCCTACTAGATGTTCGCGAGTGATATGCAGAAGAAAGATGTGATAGTGAAGATATATGTGATAAAGAAGGGGACATTCCCTCGAAAAAGTGGGAGTGCGAGGTGACGGAACTTCCATTGGAACCTAATTTAGAGGATTGCGGTGTGAATGAACGGAGTCGAGAGACAGTAGGATGAAGGAATGGTATTGATAGCTTATGGTTTGAAGCTAATGATTCATGGGAAGACGTCCTTGATTCTGGAGTCAGCAAACCAGTCAAGGATGCTGTCGGCGAGGATTCCTCGTTGAAATGATGCTATCCAACAGGCACCGTCATTATACGAAACAAGCCAGAACATAAGCATCTACCGACCATAGTTACATCCTCAGCATGAGGGCTATCTGGGTATTCGTCGTGTACCAGAGATGTTTCTGATTCCAACACTTCATTCGAAAGGCCATCCTCATGATCCATGTCTGGGCCCAAGACTTCCCTTAGTCGTTCATGATAATCAGCTGAGGTAGCCGAGTCAACCCCGTTGTACATGAATTCTTCTTCGTCTTCGTCATCTTCCGTTCCTTCGAGCATAGAGTCGGGGTCTACTCCTTCAAAAAGTTCATCCATTTGTGCGGAGTAGCCGCGACCTTGACTGCCCTCATCCTCGAGTTCTGTAGGAGATAAATTATCTTCGTCGGCGAAAATGTCCGATTCTTGGAGTCTCGAGGAAGGAACATTGACAGGATCTGGGATTGACATGGTCAAGTTGGATGGAGAGAATCATTAAGTTAGGTACATCGGTTCCTTTACATAACGAGGTGGCTGTGTAAGAGGTTTATGACGCATTGGAGTATTTGGCAAGGAGGGGTATGTTCCATATGAATGCATTAAATATATAGAGAAATAGTCGAAAAGTATGTATGTAAGAATAAAAAGTACATGGCAAAAGGGTACACTGGATAGCGAATAATACAACTGAACCGGAACAAGGCAAAAAAAAAGAAAAAAAGAGAAAAACGAAACGATGACCTATCAAGTCGCCCCAAGCCTTCTTTCGCGATCTCTGTGCTTAGCTCCTGGACCAAACTTCTCTTGGAAAGAGATCAACTCTTGCATTAACTCTTCCATCGTGGTCATCGTTTGTTCAGACATATGCAACGCACTTTCAGACATCAAATAGGGCGAACATGATGTCTGAGTAGATTGATTCCCTTGATCAGCTGCCGCCCGACTCTCTTCATCCACCACCATTGGAACATCATTCGACCCTACTTCTGCGGTGCCGTTGCTTTTTTGCGCCCGTATGTCCTTTTCCAAGGCCTTTCTTCGGCGGTCCCGATCTGAGGCATTCGCCTGCTCTCTGCCAACCCATTCAACAAGGGCACGGACGCGCTTGTTCATATCACCCACACTCATTCGTTTCGCTGGCCATTTGACTTTCACTCCGCGCTCCATAGTGAGTTCTGCACTTCCCCCTCGCGAGCCTGGCGCAATGGCAGCTCCACTAGAATGTACTTCCAGAGGCTGAGGGGTCTGTGTTGGCAGCATTGGTTCTAGATGGGAGAGATAATCCGGGAGATTCCAAGACGTAAACAACGTTTGTTGCGATACTGCATAAGCATGGGTGTTACGATATGCGCGAGCATCTGCTGCATTAGTTCCTGCAGTTTGATGACCACCCTGTTGATTGCGTCTGGTACCATGGTCGTGTCCATTAGAACCTGCATTTTGTGAGGCTGAATGAGGAAGAGGAGGTCGTTTAAGCGATGCAATATTTTTGTTGCGGCCATTATTCCCTGTGCGTTTGGTCGACGGGGTTGGCACGGCTAAAAAGGATAATTAGATAGCGTAGGGTGGTGATCTAACAGCATTGACTGACCGTCTTCCACTTCACCTGCTACAGCTTCAATAGTCGCTACTTTTCGTCCTCCACGTTTATTCCTCCCACCAGCAGGTTTGGAAACAGTTACAGGTACCTTCTCGTTTGGGGCAGGGTCTAAAGGCGGAGCAATTTCACTGTGATGCTCTGATGCGGTCGAGGCAGATCGGGTTCGTTTTTTTGAAGTACTAGAAGAACATGAATGAAAGTAAAAACCAATATAGACATCAAGGACTCACATGTCTTCTTCCACTCGTTTTCTCTTCTTTTTTGCAGCGTCATTGCCTTCTGTTGGTACAGTGGTATCGTTTGGAGATGGGTCCACTGCAGCAGCCTCTGCTGCAGTAGCTTCGATTATCTCCTTCAGACTCTCATCAAAAGCTGCGTCCCTACTGTTCATGGTATTCCTGCGTTTTGAATTCTGTTTCAAGAGGTGTGACGGTGAATGGGAGCGGGATATACGGGAACTGGCGAGAGGATCTTGTCGTGAGGCGGCAGCATTCTGACGAGGCCTTTTTGCTAATTTTCTAGGAGGACATGCAAGTCAGGTGGGAGCTTTTCAAAACAGTGAATTACGAACTTGAGAAGGTCGGTGTGCATCTCCGGCTTGCACAATTCACAATAGTAGTCATCGTCGTGGACTTGGTCTTCAGATTGAAAACCCATGCACAGCCCATGCTGCCACACTTTGCATGTTTCGCATTGGACCATGAATTCACCAGCATCAGGATCATCCTCTGGTCAGGGCATGAGCGGGAATACAAAAAGGAGCTGGGATCAAACTTACCAGCGCTCCCACACACACAACGCGTAATGCCTTGCTCTTCCTCATCTTCCTCGGGGAGATCCGGTCCTTGACCATCGAGGGAGGCGGACTCAACGTCTCCAGCACCAGGTGCTTTGTCCTTCTCTTTTGGCTTTCTTTTAGCCTTGTTGTTTGCATTATTCGACCCCGACCCACTGGCGGCCAGGGCAGGGGGATACTGTTTACGTTCATCTATGCTGTCTTCGTATTCTTCTTGTTTCGGCTTTCTGTTTCGATTGGGGTTGGACGCAGGAACTGAACGTGACGAGGGTACTTTATCGCGAGGCGGCTGGTCGGAGTCGGGGGATTTGGAGGCACTAGCAGAGGCAGAAGGTGCAGAGCGACGACCAGAGCGACGGGTTTCGCGGGGAGAAAGGGGGGGACCCATTGAAGCTGCCTGAGCCATTTTGAGGGCGCAGACAGGCCGGGGAAGTGGTGAGTGGTTGGAAGGGAACTCGTCTGAGGGCCTGGGGCCACTAGTGGTCAGTCTGGCAGTCATGTGATCATCCCCCCGATGTGTAAAATAATTCAAAATTTAAAAATAAACAGAGCTAAAAGTGACTCCGATATCTTTGAATCTTCGTTCAGCAGTCGTTCATCATGGCACCCGAAGCGACCATAGAATATTCGTCTAATGCTCCTCAGCCCCTTCAATATCCTCGTCTTGCTAAACATCATCTCTTATCTTCCTCGGATACACCCGACTACATCAGGCTCATCTTGACTTCCAAAGTCTACGAAATCTTGAAGGAGACCCCTCTCGTCCTTGCCACAAACCTTAGTTCAAAACTTGGGAATCAGATCTGGCTCAAGCGCGAAGATCTTCAAGAGGTCTTCAGCTTCAAAATACGAGGCGCGTATAACTTCATGGCTAGCCTTACCGAGGAAGAGAGATGGAAAGGCGTCGTCACCTGTAGCGCTGGTTAGTGTGCGTATTCTTACTATGTAGCAACCATCCGCATATTCCTTCATATCCTACATTGTTTATTCGGCGCTGATAACTCTTGCGCTCCCCAGGAAATCATGCTCAGGGTGTTGCACTCTCCGGATCTCGCCTCGGGATTCCATGTACCATCGTGATGCCCCAGGGAACACCCGATATCAAAGTCCGGAACGTTGCCCGTCTTGGCGCAAAAGTTGTTCTGCATGGTTCTGACTTTGACGCTGCCAAAACTGAATGTGCGCGTCTAGCTTCGGTTCACGGGCTTATATTCGTACCTCCATATGATGATCCTTTGGTCATCGCTGGTCAGGGCACAGTTGGAATGGAAATTCTGAAGCAACTACCCGAGTCCGATCAGTTAAACGGTATATTTGCAGCAGTAGGAGGAGGTGGCCTAGTCGCAGGTATCAGCGAGTATGTCAAAAGGATCGGGAGCCCCCAAACAAATGTTATTGGCGTTGAGACCATTGATGGAGATGCCATGGCAAGGAGCTTGGAAAAAGGAGAAAGGGTCACTCTGCACGAAGTTGGACCATTCAGCGACGGTACTGCAGTCAAAATCGTTGGAGAGGAACCATTTAGAATCTGCAAGAAAAACCTGCATAGTGTTGTCAAAGTCGACAACGACGAAATATGTGCTGCGATCAAGGACATATTTGAGGGTAAGTTTTATTCACTATTTATCGGAAGGGGTTTTCATCCTCCTTCAGAGACACGGTCCATCACGGAACCCGCTGGAGCTCTTGCCCTAGCTGGTTTAAAAAGACATATCATCCAAAACAACCTCATTGGAGCTCAAAATAAATTTGTTGTTGTGGTTAGTGGCGCAAATATGAATTTCGATCGTCTGCGCTTTGTTGCGGAACGAGCGGAGCTGGGTGAAGGTCGAGAGGCCCTCCTTAGTGTGGACATTCCAGAGCGTCCCGGAAGGTGAGGATCAAATGTATTCAATCCATATCTCAAAGCTAATTTTTTTCTAGCTTTGTCGCCCTGCACTCTATCATACATCCTCGTGCTGTTACAGAGTTCATATATCGTTATAATATCTCTGGGGACCGGGCCCATGTGTTGCTGTCTTTTAAACTCCAATCCACTGCGAGGGAGCTTGAAGTCAGTGAGATATTAAATGCGCTAGAACAGGAAGATATGAAAGGTTTTGACATCAGCGACGATGAGATGGCGAAGAGCCATATCAGGTACATGATCGGTGGGTGCCAGAAGGTTCCTAATGAAAGAGTGTTTAGATTTGGTAGGTGTTAAATTTGCTTCTTCAACCAGCGGTTGCGTGAACTGAATGTCCGTGATTGATAGCCTTTCCGGAAAGACCAGGCGCACTGCGCCGATTTTTGCTGGGGATACAGCAAGGATGGAATATCTCATTATTCCACTATCGAAATCAGGGCGGAGGTACTTGTTTTCCCTCAGATTTTCGAAAACAATTGGACTAATTACAACCTCAGATCTCGGCAAAGTTCTTGCTGGAGTTCAGGTTCCCGAAGGCGATTCTGCCGAGTTTCTTAAATTCCTAGAGAAACTCGACTACGCCTATGTTGAGGAGACGGAAAATAGTGTTTACAAGCGCTTTTTGCAAGGCTAAAATGTAATGGATTCTGACCCAACGTCCTGAAAGTTTCTTCTATATGTTTGTTGATCCCTTCTATGATCATGGAGTTTGGTGTCCGACAACTATTTCACAATCGTCCGTGCTTTGAGTGTTGAGAACTTGGTAATTGAATCGGTGATGACATTGTACAGAAATGGAGCCTGGTAATGGGAAAGCAAAACTCTGAGGTCGGAAGGGGGGTAAACATGATCCATTGGGCATCACGCAACCCGGTTCCTTGGTGTTAAGGGATATACCTAGCAGGATTGCAAAACATTGTCATTTCCAACAAAAGAGAGAAGGAGAATTGAACTCACAGAAGGGTTTAATGATGGTGCGATTCACTCTGGTGTGTGGTAAGGTATAGGTTGTCAACCACTACGTATGCACTAAAAGCGACAACGGCGATTCCAAAACCCGGGAATAGGTTTCTGAGCAAGACACGGTTGCCAAAAATGGGGCTCTTTCTCCATGCTTCTCTCTTGGCCCAAGGGTCTCTAAACAATGGGAGATTTGACATTCTGATAGACTTGTCATTGTGAAAGAATAGAGAGATAACGAGATGGCTCACTTGGACAATAAACACAGCAAGTATTGTTTTCAACGACGACCCGGAGGAACTCCGAATCCTGACTTTCCGTCGAAATCAGGCGGTGACTAAGCAACTGAGGAATCGTGATCTGGCAGTTAAGGGCCGGTCACAGGGACTTCGGCAAATTTGATCGAATCCTGCTGGAGGGCCGTCATCTACTGTCCCACTTTCACTCCTTATTGCTTTGCCCAGGCTCTCACAGATTCCACATTAACGCGCTTTTCTTGGTTGTCTTTATATTGGATACTTGTATTGTATCACCATGTCTGATTCACCTATGTTCTCGGACAATGAGGAGGCATCAAAAACAACTCCTTCAAATGGATCTGACACTCTCATGAATGGAAATCGCCCAACCAAGGACGAAGACTACAACATGAGCGACGACGATGACTTACCATTGGTATGGTCCATTAAATGTTGTATATACTCCCCAATTCTAAAGCAAAATATGTTTCATTCCAGTCCCAGGTTACACGTACAGACGCCACGTCGCTCCCCACTCGTAACCTGAAACGCAAGAAACCTGCTTACGCCGAATCATCTAGCGAGGATGATACTCCACTTGCCTCTTCACCAGCGAAACCTTCCAAGGCAAATGGCAAAGTCAAGAAAGAAGAAACCGATTCGGACGCCGCATCCAAAGACGCGCCTAGTAAGCGCAGGGCATCCAATGGCCGTGCAAGCAAGAAGAAGTTGAAGGAGGAGAGCGAACAAAGCGATGATGATGATGTCGCTCTCGAGTCGAAAACACGGCAGACTCGCAAGAGAAAGCCAAAGGTGGAGAGTGATGGTGAGACTAATGGGAAGAAAACGACGAAGAAGGCACCTCCTAAACCTCGAGGTAAAAAGGCTGTCAAGGAGGAGGAAGCTGGTTCAGAAACCGAAGCTCCCAAGCCTAAAAGGGCACGAAAGGGAAAGAAAGACGATGCCGAGAAGTCTACAGCTAAGGGGAAAGGAAAGAAGAAGGAAAAGGAAAAAGAAAAAGAACAAGAACAAGAAGAAGTATTCAGGTGGTGGGCAAACGAAGCCGATCCCAACGGCGATGGTAGCATTAAATGGACGACATTGGAACACAACGGAGTGATATTTCCACCACCATATGAACCATTGCCCCCCAATGTCAGGATGAAATATAATGGTGAGACGTCGATCCTTCTCTACTCAAAGATTCAGCTCAACGACTTTCAATTAGGCAACCCAGTGGAATTGTCCGTTGAAGCCGAGGAAGTTGCTGGTTTTTATGCTGCACTTTTAGAAACGGACCACGCCAGAGACCCAACTTTCAACAGGAACTTTTTCGAAGATTGGAAAACGTTAATGAAGAAGTATCCTCCAGTAAGATCCACAACTCATCCTCCTTCCTAGAAACGTCACTCACGATGATTTCCAGGTGGATGGTACACAAATCACTGTTTTTGAACGCTGTGATTTTCGACCTATGTTCGAGTACTTCGAGGCAGAGAAAGCTAAAAAGAAGGCCATGACGACAGAGGAAAAGAAAGCTGCCAAGAAAGCCAAGGATGAAATGGAAGCTAAATATACAACTTGTCTCCTCGATGGGCGCAAAGAGAAAGTTGGGAACTTTAGGGTTGAGCCCCCAGGTTTGTTCAGAGGTCGAGGGGACCATCCCAAAAAAGGCGCACTCAAAGTAAGTCTGCTATAGTTGTATACCAGAGAAAACAGTCTTAATCTTTTGTAAAGTTTCGGGTGCGACCAGAGGATATCACCCTCAATATCGGCCAAAATGCTCCTATCCCAGAACCAAATATGCCTGGGAGATGGAAAGCTATCACTCATGACAATACTGTTACTTGGCTGGCCAATTGGACGGAAAATATAAATGGAAACCACAAATATGTGTTTCTCGCCGCTGGAAGTTCCTTGAAGGGCCAAAGTGATATGCAAAAATTCGAAAAAGCAAGAGAGTTGAAGGTATTTCGGAATATTTCTTCTTCTTCTTCTCCGTCTCTCACGCCTCACTGTAGAACCACGTCGATCGCATCCGTCAAAACTATCAAGTTGACTTGCGGTCGAAAGTCATGGCCGACCGACAGCGTGCCACTGCAATGTATTTTATCGATAAACTCGCACTCCGTGCTGGCAACGAGAAGGGCGAAGATGAGGCCGACACAGTTGGCTGTTGTTCTCTCCGTTGTGAACACGTCACATTAGAATCCCCTGACTTCATAATATTCGATTTCCTTGGCAAGGATTCCATCCGCTATTACAACAGAGTACCTGTTGATGCTCAAGTCTTCAAGAACATTCGAATTTTCAAGGAAAACAAGAATGACGATGACAATCTTTTCGATCGTGTGACGGTAAGTGTTGCTACAGATTTTTGTTTATCATTATTGTTAACATCCTTCCTAATGTTCTACAGACCACTTCTCTGAACAAACACCTTACCAGCGAGATGAAAGGCTTGACCGCGAAGGTGTTTCGTACCTTCAACGCGTCCATCACTTTCCAACAACTTCTTGATGCTGAAGATTTGGCTAACGCGTCGCTTCAAGAAAAGCTCAATGCATACAACTCCGCAAACCGACAAGTTGCCATTCTATGTAACCATCAACGTAGTGCCCCGAAAACACACGATCAGTCCATGGAAAAAATGCGCTACAAGGCGGGTACCGTTCGGTTGATATAATGTTCAAAACTAATACCTCACTTACAGCATCGGACGCTCAAATATGAACGTATGAAGCTTCGTCATGCATTGTTCAAAATCGACCCGAAGTACAAGAAGAAGCCCAAGTACAAGGACGATGAGAGTGACTTGGATGATGATTGGATAGCGGAGCATGAAGATAGCATGAAAGCCAAAGAAATAGAGAAAGTCGAGAAGAAGTTCGCTAAGGAAAACGAAAAACTTCAGGAAGAAGGGGAAAAGCCACAGAAAGACTCGGTCTTAAAGGAGAGACTGGCTGAGATTGAACAAGAGTTCAAGCGTCTTGCCAAGGAACGTGGAACTGGAAAGGCGATTTTGAAACGGGATCGCTCAGTTGAGAAAATTGAAGACGCCATCGAGAAACTCAGCGAAAGAATCAAATCCTTCAAGTTACAGATCGACGACCGAGATGCGGGCAAGGAAGTTGCCTTGGGAACCAGGTAAGTCTATTTGCTTTAGGAAAAGGACATGATAGCTCAATCATTCCTACCTTTTCACTAGTAAAATCAACTACCTCGACCCACGGTGCGTAATTCATGTTTGTCGTTGGCTCTACTGTATTGAAGAAATGTGAACAGCATTACTGCCGCCTGGTGCCAAACGCACGATGTGCCGATTGAAAAGATATTTTCCAAGACTCTCGTCGCAAAATGTAAGTCCATGTATCTTCACAAAATGCTGATCTCTTTAATCTAATTCGATATCAGTCCCTTGGGCTATGGAGGTAGAACAGGAGTGGAAGTTCTGACGACGTCTAGAAGATTTATGGGTTGGATGTATTTTACTCGACACGGACAAGAAGTTGTAGCAATACCACTGCGCAAATGGGATAGTCATGTAGTTCAATTTTATTTAGAATTGGAATGTTAAAAGTTGCAGGTATGTGTTCGGCCAATGTTCGGCGGAGTGTTTTGATGATCGGTGGGAACCAAACAATGGGTATCGCGTGTCCAAAAATATCAGGTGAACTTGCAAGTTGCTGCAACGACAGCAGACAAGCTTCACCCCTCCATCTACTTCTGTACTCTCATTTTAATAACAGCGTCATGAGCAGACATAGCAATCCTGCTCCAAGGACCATCTTTGCCTCAAGGACCACCTTCGATGCCCTCGCAGTTGACTCTGGTGAGGACACCGAAGAGGAGCATAATTCTGACATCGAAAAAGAGCCCGAGCACGAAAGGTTTGCCGCGACCATTCAAATAAAAATGAAAACACAATCTCACATACCATGGATTAGCAGTTCAAACCAAGAACAGGAACCAATCAAGTTGACGAAATCAGCCATTAAAAAAGCTCAACGCCTCGCTCGCCTCGAGCAAAAACAGCGTCAGAAGCAACTCAAGGCACAGGCTCGAAATGCAGAGGATTCAAGCGACAAACACTCCACTTTAAAAGTTACCAATGAAGTAACTCCTGAGCCTTCCCATGAACCACCATCGTCAATGTCCACGGCACCCGAAGCACTCGCCGACGATCCAATCCCACCGAAACCAAGTTCACCCGAAGTCAGTCAAGCGAATGGAATTGCAAAACCGAATGCGGAGTCACCTTCTCCGAAACCAATTCCTCAGATAGAAAATATTCCACCAGCAATGCCTGATCCTGTACCGGTGACAGATCAAAGTACAGTTTCACGTACTGTCGAACTTCCACCTGCGAATGGCTCAACGGTTCCTGATCAAAGTCAACCGTTGGAGGATCCAGAAAAAGTCAAGAAAAGGCAGAATGTTTTGACACGTATTATATGGACGTTCATTATGATAGGAGGCTTCATCGGTACGGGTCTGAATAATGTAGTCAACCTTCAACCTAATCTATTTCCCTAGGACTACTGTTGCTCGGCCACGCGTACATGATTCTTCTGGTCCTTCTATGCCAGACTCTTGTCTACAGGGAGGTCACCGCTTTATTCTCGCTCAAAACTGCGACACCGGAATCCCAGGATGTTAAACCCTTGAAAGGAAAGGACCCTTGGAGTAAAACTCTCAATTGGTATTTCTTTGCTGTCACCAATTACTTCTTGTACGGGGAGAGCATCATATACTACTTCAAGGTATGCTGTTTTTCTGCCAAGATAATATTTAAAGCTAATATATCATCGTAGCATGTGGTATTCGCAGACGCCAACCTTCTTCCTTTCGCAACGAATCATCGCATGATTAGCTTCACCCTTTACATTATTGGCTTCATGGGTTTTGTGATGTCGTTGAAAAAAGGGTATCTTAAGCAACAATTTGGACTCTTCTGCTGGGTCCATATGAGCCTCCTCTTGATTGTTGTTTCGAGGTGAGCCTTGACCAATAGCTTCTTATCCGTTTTGCTGAAGTGTTGCTAGTCATTTCATCGTAAACAACATTCTGGAGGGTCTCATCTGGTTCTGGGTTCCTGCATCCCTGGTTATCTGCAATGATTGCTTTGCCTATATCTGGGGGGTGACAGTTGGTCGTACACCTCTAATCAAGCTGTCTCCCAAAAAGACTGTGGAGGGATTCGTCGGCGCCTTTATTAGCACCATGATCTTTTCTGTATTTTGGGGCGCGTACTTCATGAGATTTGACTACATGATCTGCCCTGTTAAAGATTTGGGTGTCAGTGCATGGAGCTCAAATCCCTGTTCGCCAAATCCGGTATTCGTATGGAAAACTTTAAATCTCTGGCAACCAGTATCCACCCTATTGACATCGGTGGTGCGTATCTAATACAGCCTTCGGCAAACCTATATTGATCAATTTTATAGACTGGCCATACAGTAAAAACCATTCCGTATGCCCCGTACCAGCTACATCTTCTCACTCTCGCCTGCTTTGCATCTTTGGTTGCGCCCTTTGGCGGATTCTTTGCGTCTGGGTTCAAACGTGCCTTCAATATCAAGGATTTCGGTCATAGCATTCCCGGACATGGTGGAATGACTGACCGAATGGATTGCCAGTGAGTAACTCCGCTGTCGTGTTGTAGTTGTGCTCATCGTTGCAATTAGGTTCCTGATGGGCATTTTCACCTACGTATACTATACGAGCTTAATTCGCGTCAATCAAGTGACCGTCGGAGGAGTTCTGCAGACGATCGTCAGTGGGTTGACTGTTGAACAGCAGTTACAACTCATCGGTGATCTAAGAAAGTATTTGGAAGGACAGGGCATTACGGTGCCATGATACGAGATACTTACGGGTGTTACATAGTGAGGACTTGGGTCTGCTTCTTCATTACAAAATATATCCATCAATTAATACCGTAGTACTCGTACGTCCTCTTCAGATGCTGCTCAGTTACATCCCTTGATCATAGATGTGTTACCGACCACACCACAAGACCTTTAAATCCCATCGCTTTTCGTCCTTTCGCCTTATTATAACCTGCAATGCCGAGACCCTTAGCGTCTTGATTGTTGACCGTGTTGACGGTGTACAAAGTTATATTGCCGTCTCTTGGGGTGAAGAAATTGACTGTCCAGACACCCTCATCTTCATCGAGAGTTAACGGAGTAAAATCTTTGCCGTTTGTGCTAATTACAAGTACGTGATTGTCAACCTCCGAAGTCGACATATGTTGGCATCTTTTGCCAACACAAAACTTCATGAACTGCCGTTCTGGAACGTTTTTTGTGGGAGGTTGTACAAGCAGTGGGTGTAATCCACAATCATGAAAGTCTCCGGTCAACGTTGGGCCGTCAGGTGTAAGGATATATTCTTCCCAAGTAATTTCTTCCGCAGTTAACTGGAACGAGGGATCGGTTGGGAAGTGTCTCTGCCCGAACTCGAGGGGAGGAGAAATAAACCAATGAGGAGCAAATCTGGGTGTATAAGAAGTTCCAATCAGAGCCCCCGCCCCCCAACAGGAGTCGATCAGTTGCCATTCATCGTTTAGGAGTATGCAATTCCATGCGTGGTTACTTGACATTTCTGGAACGAGTGCACCTTCTTGAAGAGGCTGATAGCCATATCCTTTTCCATGGCCAGACACGGTGTGTACCTGCAACCCCACTATTTCGCCTAGTCGTTCAAATAATCCAGCATATCCTTCGCAAACGGCGAGACCAGTCGTCAGTGTCTCTTCTGGAGTAGAATGCTGGACATTATTAGAGAAGAAGGAGTGCGCGTCGTAAGAAATGTTGTAATGAAGCCAGGTAAAGATCACTCTGGCTTTATCTACTTCGTCCTCGAACGGTTCCGTAATAGCAGTGGCGAGGTCTTCTAATGTATGAAATGAAGTCCGCGGAAACATGGATGCATGAGCGTCAACCTGCGCAAAATCTCGACATTGTAGGCAGGAAGAATCATGCAGTGGAGGGGTCGTTGATAAGTTATCTTCCGCGACCATGACTGGCTTGGAGGAAAAATGTATAGGAGGCGGGAGAAATGTCGCTGATTGCATAGGCGCAGGGGGCAGAGGTAAATTTGGTGCTCGTGGAGGGATGGCAGGGACTTTATCCGCGGTTCGTGGGGTAGGAGGTGGAGGTGGCCTCCTTGCCAGCAACCTAGAAAATTCATCGTCGTCGAGACCAAGACTATTAGAATTCGATCGACTCAAGACCGGGATGACCTGGTTTCTGGCTCCTCCTCGGGCGGGTACAGGAGGCGGAGCATACGTGGACGCTACCAAGAACCAAGTTTCAGAAGATCTGCAGACTGTTGTAGATTAATCAAGAATTACTAACTTTGCGTAGGGCTACTAGGAAATACTCTCCCCGACCCCATTTCTTCTGATATGGTTCCCGGAGGAGGAGGTACGGCTCTCCTAGGAGGGGGCGCTCGAGCAAGAGTTGACATGGAAGGTAGTTGACCCCAGACAAAGATGCTGCTTCACTCCCAAAGCAACCAGTTTAAATATTACAAGCCGTGCTGGTCAAACGGCTTGGCAAAGTGACTCCAGCAAACATATTTTCAGAATATCAGCTTCTCAATCAATTCCAGCGGTCTCCTGTAACTGATTCGTTGGTCCTTGTTCACGATCAAGGTCAGACGCCAACTATTGCAGTTGTGAGATTGCCGAAACCAGTGTGTTGTGAACGGTCAGCAGTCTTTCGACATAACAGAGAGAGTTTAGTGCTTACAAGAGGTATAAGTTTACCTTGAAGGATACCCTTTTCCATGGATGAAGGGGATGTCAATCATTGGTATGTTTCGAAAGCCTCCTTGAAGGTCGGACACGGACAATCAAGATATGTATAGATAAATGAGGCTCAGGTGGGACATCGAAATGTGACCTCCAACAGATTTTCCGACATCGTGGGATGAGTATGAAAATAACAACACGGAAGAATTGCCAGGTTCAACATCACGACGAGATACGGTGGCGGTCTCTGGAACATGGTACTAGACCACTAGACTCTTATCTCTGGCTATCATTGAATCCAGCCAGAGTGAAAGGGCTGTTCCTCCGTGGGACAGGGTTTAAAACGCAAGAAAGGGCATTGGACCGGGTTAATACCGTTGAATTGGCGTATTCTCACCAAACTGTGCATACAGAATCATGGATTTGCACTGGGGATGAGGTAAAATAATTCAGAGACATAAGGAAAGCATAACGATGCAGCATGAAATGTAGTAAATCATATTGCTAACAACAAGGGGAACGGCGAAAATATTTATGACCTTGGCTTTTCCTGAGATAGAAGTCAGCAAACGTATCGACGCTGAGCGATGAAAATCGGCGGACCTTTTTCTCCTTCCAGAGGGCTAAGAGACCCACACCCGACACCTTCACAACCTTGAAACGGACACCGGGAATATCACCCTTGGCCTTTCCGCTACGACCGAAACCAGAAATGAGGACTTCGTCGTTCTCATCGACGAAGTTAAGGCAACCATCGTTCTTGATAGATAATCAGCAGGCAGCAGAAAAAGAGCAAGTGTGGAGACATACGGGCACGAAAGCAGTGACCTTCTTTCCGTTCTTAATCAACTGTACACGAACACACTTGCGAATGGCGGAGTTGGGCTGCTTGGCCTCAACACCGACTTTCTCGAGGACGATGCCCTTGGCATGCGAAGAGCCACCGGTGGGGGAGGTCTTGTAGATGTTTCCGAGAGCACGCTTCTTGTAGGATTTATCGGCCTGAACGCAGGATTGTAAGGATCTGTCTGGGATACGAGAATTGCAACGGAGGCCTTACCCATCGGTTTTCCTTGCGATCAAGGCGTAGTTTGCGGGCGGCCTGAAGACCACGAGGTTTGTTGGCTAAGAACAGAGGGTCAGCATTTCAGCAGGGAAAAGAGGGAGGACGACGTACAGCCCATTCTTGAGGTTGCGGTCGATGGTGATGGGAAGCGATAGGCTGCCCAGCAAACAGCCGTGAACCTTATTTAAAAAACTGTTACAGTTCCAAACTCCGCAGTCACATGATCTCTGCGCGTCCTCACAGAGACGCGTTTCGCTGTTCTTTTTGGGAAATTATTATTAACAGTGGCCAGGTGTTCATTTCTGAGCTTAGGATATAGCTTCCAATTAATAAGAGGTCCTCCGTTCATGTATCCTTTGTAATGGTTACAATATTAAGCAAAATATCGCACACAAAGTCTATCTCGGTGGAGGTTAAGCTCTTCCCATCTTACATTCGAACCATGTGGTTCAGGACCCGGCCTGGTTTCTCAACACTCATTCGGTCCGTCAGCATACGATCTCATCATTCCCCAGTGCCATTGCTGCAAGACCTCACCCAGAGAGGGTTTATACAGGATGTCTCGAGGTCAGTATCCCAAGCTAATGTATGAGAACCGCTGATCGTGAATTGACTTAGCCCGGATGCCTTTGAGCGCGCCGTGTCATCAAAGAAGCAAACCGTCTATGTTGGAGTTGACCCCACAGCCAAAGCTTTGCACATTGGGCATCTCATTCCGTTGATGTGCCTTCTTCATTTCCAGATTCGTGGCCATCGAATAGTTCCACTCGTGAGTTTGGGCAGGCAAACATTCACAGGCCACCGATGACGGTTGCTTTCAGATTGGGGGTGCAACTGGTCGTGTCGGAGATCCTTCAGGTCGGCTTGTTGAACGCCAACTGGCTGAAGTTTCTCAGGTAGAGGCCAATGCGTCCAGCTTGACGTCAAGTATCCAACGCTTCTTCCGGAACGCAATACTCTACTCTAATTCCCGCCTGGGATCGGAATGTGACATCCTTCAAGAACCTCGCGTTGTCAACAACTTGGACTGGCACGGCTCTACGAATCTACTGCAATTTCTGCAGACAGTCGGTGTCCATGTGCGAGTGAACACCATGTTAAATCGGGAGAGGTGATTATTGTCCGCTCCTCGACATTATATCACTTATTCAAACTATTCATCCCAAGTGTTCGTTCTCGTTTATCGTCTCAGCAAGGTCTATCTTTCATAGAGTTTACTTATCAACTTCTGCAAGCATACGATTTCTATCATCTCCATAAGCACTTTGGTTGCACTGTTCAAATCGGTGGATCCGACCAGTGGGGAAACATAGTTGCTGGCTTAGAGTTGATTAGCAAGTTGGAGCCCGAGACGAGTGCTGAAGACGCGTTCGGAATGACCACGCCGTTGCTCACGACCTCCACGGGAGAGAAATTCGGCAAAAGCGCTGGAAATGCAGTCTGGTTGGACCCAGATTTGACCAGCGTTTTCGACTTCTATCAAGTTCGTACCCTGAGACGCTTTCTATGGTATAACACAAGTTAACATATCATCCCAGTATTTCCTTAGGGTTGCAGATGCAGATGTGCAGAAATACCTATATCTTTTCACTTTGATGCCCCACGAAGAAATCACTCAAGTAATGGAGGCACATAATGTGGATACCTGTTTTCTTCGAATTTCTGCTGTCTTTGTTTACTAATGGCTCTTCTAGAAAGAACCCGGAAAACGATTGGCTCAGCACCAACTTGCTTCTGAAGTCACGGAAATGGTCCATCGAAGTGTGTTTTCCAGTCTCGAACTCCATCACCACTCCCTGACGACATAAACACATAAACAGAATCGAACGTCTCGAAAGCAAGCGTCATGACGAAACTGCTCTTTGGCTCCGAGTACTCAGATCTCAAGACTCAGGATATTATATCCTCTTTCAGCAACGATCCTCGCCTTGTACAATTACCTAGGGAGGAACTTCTGAGCCTCCCATTGGCAAAGTTAGCGGCCAAGCACGGCTTGGTCTCTTCAAACTGTCAGTCAGGTTTCATATAACAATATCCGTCGACTAACGATCTACAGCTGTATCGCGAACGCTCATTGCGTCCCGTGGCCTGTACCTCAACAATCGACCGATAGCGGACATTCAGTATCGAGCATCACCCGACGATCTTCTCGACGGAAAATTCGTTATTTTACGCGCTGGCAAAGACAAAATCATGGTTTTGACTTCAAGTGATTGAAGAATGATAGCGGGATGTGTGGAATCTATGATATTATGATCTTGCCCCATATTCCCCTCTTAGGGAGTTGGTATTAATAAGTAATGTGTATCATAACTGATCCAGGTACTAATCTACGCGGATGGAACTGTAGATTTTTCGTATGACCCAATACGAAGCAAAGAATCCGATAGTGCCTAGGTAATGTTTAACCAAAAAATGGGGCGCATATAACATGAAACCAAACTTACCTGTGATGAGGAAATCGAGTAATGATATCAAGAATAGGTAACCCAAGAATAAGACAATGCTGGAGAAAGACTCCAGTCTTAGTTGGGTGGCCCAATAAAATAGGCCATACGCCATGACCCAGAAGGCACTGCCTCCTCCTATTAAGAAAGACCGCCACTGCCATCTATGACGAACTCTTCAGGAAGATTTGAAAAGTAGGAAAAGGAGACACAATTACCGGTACTCCTCTGCGCACAGAAGGAAATAGGTGAATAGAATCGACACGGTCGCTGTAGTTAATGTGACGACACCGGCGGTCAACGCCAAGAAACCAAAAGCATAATATGCTCTTGACGCAAAGAGACTAGACAGGACAAAATAAAGTTCAACAAAAGCGGCCCCTGGAACGGTGATGAGCACTTGGGTATTCAGCAGAATATTATACTTTACCGAAAGGAAGAATGCCTCCAAGAAGAGATGCAGCCTGTAAAAGGAAGATAAGACAAATAACAAATGGTAGATAAGATTAGATATACCCATGGTTTTAGATATTTTGGACCGGGGGGAATCTGGCGGGGGATTGGATTGACACGGACCACATTCTCGATTCCCTATGAAAGTGATCTGTTAATGGAGCTTACAAAGATGTGTGAACGATGGCCATACACCGTGTTTTCCGCCGAAGTAGGAGCCAATGGCCGACAGAGGTGCGGATATACCGAACCACAGAAGAATTATCAAGAGCATTGTTCCTGAGAGAAGAGTTGAGCAGGGTCCTTTGTTTCTAGATGATTAAAGTATACCAAATGGAACAGCGCCAGATGACCCTGCGGTGAGTAGGAAGAAGTTGAGGAGAAAGACGATAATGAAGATGAAGCTGTGTGGGGTGAGGTAATGAAAAAACAGATTGATGAGCTTAATGCACCGACATACGTTGGCAGGGCAGTGGCTGTGACAAATGCATTCTTCTTGCGGTTTGTGCCACCGAGAGAAGCATAGACTCGACTGGAAAAGTAACCGCCAATACTAGATGCTCAAGTGTCAACAATGTGAAGTTATTTGGAAGAAGATGCCCACCTTCCAAAGAATGACCAACAAACCATCATGACAGTTGCAAGAGAGCCACGATTAGAAGGAGAAAGGAAACCCATCAATGCAAACACTGGTGATGAAGTCAGTCGTTTTGTTTGAGAGGTTGAACATCATATAACACACCTAGTGTCACAGCAGTCATTGCAGTCAGTTGCGATCCATTCCCAACGAGAACAGAGAGCGGCAATGCATTCTTAGGTGCCCGGAAGACCTCTCCATGAACAAGCTTCCAGCCCCAGTCTTCTTGTACATCTTCCTAAAGTAGGGATGTCGAACGCCAGTGGAGGAGATTGATTCAACGGTACGTACGCTAACTTCAATCGCGTTGTAGCGGTGTATCTGTGTTCCGGTGCCCGTTAGATAGGAAAGAGAGAAGGAGAAATGGGACATACATCGCGGGACACAGTGCGAAGAAGAATCATCGACACCATCACGCAAAGCAAGACCACGACCACGATCGAATTGATTAAACTAAACCAATGAATACGGGGGTCGAAGACGTGGAGGTAATTGTCCCAGCGCGTTGCCTAAACATTGCTTGAGAATGGTGTTACTCAAATTCTGTTCAAGTGGATATTACCCATGGTGTATCTGATTCCTGTTTGGGTATCATATGAGCATATAGAAGTTATTTTATCTTGAATCCGCTTACGTTCCACGAAACACGGTAGGTATATCTGACGGGCTGTGACCGGTCTTCATTCAAGACTAAGGGTTGAGCATTCTTGGAATCGCAGACAGGCGTGGTTGATTGAGGGCCTCCGATACTAGAACCATGAAGATGTTAATAAATTGAAGTCCCATTTCCGACAAGCCAGTACCTTGCGGGCCACACCAGGACTCCAACTACACGGAAAGTTTCAGGCGTTGGTCGGTGATATCTGAAAGGGGAAGTTGTGAGGAGACTCAAGTAGCACTAACACAAGACTCACCTCAAAACGATTTCGTAGTGATTATTCAGAGCAGGGAGGTTCTGATGTTTTCCTTCGTTGTTACCCAAGTTGAAGCCCATGTCAAAAAACAACTCCTTTGTCTTGGCCTCGATCTTCATCTCAGCTGCAGGAAGCCCGTCAATAAGCCAGTTCAATGCGTAGTCCTCGCGTATGCGGTCGTTTATAAACTTGGCTTCATCGCCTGTAACATCAGGAACAAGACACAGTGTTCGGCATGTATCATTGTCCTTGAGCATTTTGATCTAGAAAACATTGAATCCGGTAAGGTCCTTCGATTGAGGGTACACAGCGACACTCACATCATAGGGTGAATTGAAGATCCTGTCTCCAAATAAGATTGATCCAAGGGACTCGGGTTGCTTTTTGGGACCACCAATTGGTTCGCAAAAATGAAATTTGGGGTTATAGTAGTCGTCTGCAAGGCATATAAGACTGTTTAAGGGATAATTGTGTTCAATGTTGTTGGCTTACAATTTATTAAAGAGTTCTATTGTATCATGATTCTGGTTAGCGGAGGGGTCAGCAGTAGAGATGCGTGATGTAACATACCACTTTCTCATTTGAGGAGGAACGCATCGGTGTCAGGGCATTCACGAATAGGTCGACCTTGTCGCCTTCGGCGTAGTTATGAGGTGCAGCACCGGGAAGATAGAAAGCCTGCACATATGGCGTGCATGATAGCAGTGCGAGGGCTAAGGCATATACAGACATCGTGGATGTCCCCACCAGAAGTGGACTTTTGTGATCAAGCTGGGCGAACGGTATGTAGACTGTAGTCTGTACACGACAACAACGCCGCCAAATGTCACAGCCGTCATTATTTTGGGTCCGGCCCGGAGATGCTGTTGACCAGCAGCGTCAAGTCTAAACACCGATCAAAATATTGGGAAAAGTTAATTTTAGACACGACCAATTTAGTTTCTTAAATCCTGGCATCCACCCTCCATAGATCCAGTAAACGCCTTGCGATGCAGTTCGAGGTAATCGCAAAATGCAAAACCACCAGGGCTCGAGTTTCGCGCATGACTCTGGCCCGTATGCTTCATCCTCCTTCCGTCTGAGTTTCTGGGCTGAATAGATTCTTCTCAGATGGCGTTACAATGCTCCCTACCTTCATGCCAGTTGCGACCCAAGCTGCGATCAAAGGGTTAACTTCTCAGCAGATGGAGTCTCTTGGAGTGACTTTGATTCTAAATAATACCTACCATCTTAATCTACGTCCTGGCTTGGAGGTTCTTAATGCTGCCGGTGGCGCCCACGTATTCCAAGGATGGGATCGAAACTTGTTGACCGTCAGTGTACCCCCAAACCAAGTTTTACTTTTCCAATGCTTAATCATTGTACATTGATTTAATTATAATTTACAGGACAGTGGAGGATTTCAACTTGTCTCATTGAGCAAGTTCACCACAATCACGGAAGAAGGCGCACTCTTTTCTAGTCCATTTACTGGCGAACCTACGATGCTCACGGTGGGTCCTCGTTGAATTTTTTTTTCCTGTGTCAGCATTGAATATTTGAAGAAAGCCAGAAGAAAGTATATCAATACAACACGGCATCGGAGCCGACATCATCATGCAGCTTGATGACGTTGGTCAGTTCACTCCTTTATTAACTAGACACCACTTGACCCAAGGATCCAGTCTCGAGTCTGACGACAGGTGCACGCGTTGAAGAGGCTATGGAAAGATCAGTCAGGTGGCTTGATCGATGCATCGCCCAACATGAGAAATCTGGGAAGAAAGATACTCAAAATCTCTTCGCCATCGTCCAAGGAGGCCTGGATCCTGCCCTTCGCGATCGATGCATTAACGCCATGATCGAACGACGAGATGGGGTCGCAGGTTATGCGATTGGCGGGTTGAGCGGGGGAGAAGAAAAAGGTATGCGAAATCTTCTCTTCTTTTCAGGATGCTTATATGATCATCGTAGATGTGTTCTGGCGAATGTAAGTAGTTTTCGTGTCAGTGTAGAGCAAAGGAATCAACCTTACTAAATTTTTTACAGTATCAAACAATGTGCAGAAAGGCTTCCAGAAGACAGTCGGTGACCGCATATTTGCAATGTTTCTACTAGGCTCAGATGTTTTTTAGGACCGAGATATTCAATGGGAATAGGATTCGCAGAAGGTGCGTAGTGGTATCTTGACGTCCCGATTCTGGCCTGATCGACATCACAAGATTTACTCGTCTGTGTCGCCCTCGGAGTCGATATGGTTCGCAATTGCTCCCTTTTTGCCCATCCTACTCTAAAATATCATCAGGCAGATTGTGTGTTCCCAACAAGAACGGCTCGCTTTGGAGTCGCGCTTACCCACAATGGACCTCTCAATTTAAGTATGTTACCATGATTTTTGCGAATTCCATGTCACATAACCTCGCGAATGTTAGAACTTAGCAAACATGCGAAAGATTTCCAGACAATAGACGAGACATGTCCGTGCCCCACATGTACAAGCCAAACATCTCGAGCAATGCTCCATCATATAGTCACTCACGAAACCGCCGCTGCTCATGGTATCTCCTTTTTAGACTCTCGAAAACAATGCAACTGATATCATCATTTGTCAGCACTTACTCTTCATAATGTTGTTTTCCAGGCCCAAGTAATGGGTCGTGCCAGGGAGGCTATCATCGAGGGACGATTCCCCGAATACCTGCGGTTTTTCTTTGCTAGATATTTCGGAGATGAAGGCTACCCCCAATGGTGCGTCAATGCACTGAGGAGCGTTGGGGTTGACCTATTAGAAGGCCATTCAGAGGCCAAAATAATTCCAGGCAGCGGAGCTAAGTGGGAGTACGCAGACACCCCACCACAAAAGTAATGTATTCTACGATATCTAGGGAATGATACAACAGAGATGGATTTAACCCGACATGGAAAATAAACAGCTGATTAATGTTTCTTCTTTCTGCCTCCAGAATGCGCAGGTCGTCCATTTTTGGCGCGACGTCTCTCCAATAATTTTCTGTCCTTCCTGATTTGCTCGGAAGTCTTTAGTTCGGATTTAACCCGCCCGTATGTCTTCCCAGTGGCCCCGCGTCGAACACCCAATTTCTTTTTGGAGTTAGAAACGGGTGACTTTCCACCAGATGCCTCCGTGGCTTCGTTCTTTTTCTTGAGTTGACGGGCCTTCCGCTCGTAATCGGTGCTCAATTTGTCCAGAGGCTTAGCTTCAACAGTCTTGTTATGTTTAAAGCGTTGCCCTCCGTTCGTTTTGCGCCCATAAGATGTGTTTTCAGCCTCTCCTATCTTCGGTAGGCTCACTCGGCTTTTATTTTTCCATTCGTCGAACCTTCCACTGCGGAAAGTCGCAGGGAGACGTGTGCCATTTTCAGTCCGGACCATTTTGACATTGTCAGCCCCAACCCCGTCACCCTGAACGAATTTCTTTTTCTTTTTGTCCCAAATTTGTTGGTTATTCATTTTCCCAGCCTTTCCCTCATCGTTTGTTAGATCAAAGGCGACGTTTTGAGCTTGTCGGACGAATGAAGACGCTCCATCTGTTAAAGAATACCTAGAAAAAAATTGGTTGAAAATGAATCTTCCTCGAAGTTGCTAAATTGGCATACCCTTTCTCCGTCATTGCATCCTTTTGGTAATGCGACATATAGAACTCCTCGTCCCGGAATCCTTTCTTTCGGTCACCGCCACCAAACACAGACTATGGATTCTTGAGCTATTAAATAGATTTGGCAATATATCAAACTCACCACAATATCAGCTTCGTCAGCCATTTCCATGTTGCCACTGGCCAGAGGCATTTCATCCTCTGGTTCTGTTTCAACAATTGCAGCGTTGAGAACGCGCCTTTGTTTGGATTTGTCAAGAGCTTTTCTTCTTTCTTTCATCAAGGCAGCAGTTTCGGCTCCGTTTTTAGACGCAATCTCGAAAACAGTTTCTGATGGCCTGAAAGCATTGACTTTCTTCAGAAGCTCTTTTCTGGCATCCTCTGCTTCTCTTTTTTGTTCCCCGCCCGGACCTCTGAGTAAAACAGGGTGTATACCAGAGTGCGAGCCGGCCAGAGTCCACTTGGGGTCGTTCGTCATTTCCTTCGCGCGTTTGTAACTCTGGGGACTAGCCTTCCCTTTGCTGCGCTCGTACATAGCGTGCCCGCGTTTCATTACCTCCCGAAGAACGGGTAATGTGTGTACGGTTGCGTCAAGTGTTCGGATATATTCAACATCTTCATCGATTTTGTCGCGCTGAAAATTACCCAGAACCAATGATTCTGTATAGACTTGATCGCCTTGTTCAGTGATATCATTGATTAATGGGCGCCCTAAGAATAGTTGGAGGTCCAGGAGGAAAGGTAATTCTGGATTGGTAATAAATGACCAGGCCCAACCTTGACGCCCAGCCCTGGCCGTTCGTCCAACGCGATGGACAAATACACGGGCTCCTTGAGGAAAATCGTAATTGACAACATTTTCAAGAACTGGGATATCGATTCCTCTGGCTGCGACATCCGTAACGACAAGGATGTTTGTAGCACCCCGACGAAATTGATCCATTTGCAAAGTACGCGCTGCCTGATCCAGAGATCCGTAGATGTGGGACACAGAGTATCCAGCGGCGGTTAGAAAATTCAGCAGATACTCGACGTGGTGTTTGGTTGCCGCAAATATAAGGGTTTGATGAGGAGCAGTGAATTGGTCTGGACGTTTTGACTTTCCTTTTTTGCCCTTGGCGCCGTCTTCTGCTGATTCGACCTGCGGCGAGCCAAATGGAACCTTGATGACGTCGCGGAGGAGAGATAAAAGACAGGCATCTTTTTCAGCCTGCTTCACGGAAAAGAATGCCATTTTGAGGTCGGAACTAATTTTGCTCTCGGCGTCTAACCTCACAAGTTTGGGATCCTGGAGACCAGCCTTGGCGAATTCTACTAGAGATTTGGGAAGAGTGGCGGAAAAAAGGATCGTCTGACGTGAAGCTGGGAGGCGTTGGAGAATTTCATTCAGAGCGACTTGGAAACCCATTTCGAATAATCTATCCGCTTCATCGAATACGACGCATTCCACTGATTTCAGATCCAGGTTCATCTCAACAATAAGATGGAGAAGTCGTCCTGGAGTGGCGATAATACTGTTGATTGTTTAATTTCCATGCTTCTGGAGTAACGGGGAACTTACACATCGGGATTGCCTGTAATCATCTCAAACTGCTCATCGAGACCTTCTCCACCAACGACCAATCCCCAACGTAGACTTTCTCCTTTCTTCGAGTCTTCGCTATCCTTGTCTCCAGCATGATCGCCTCTTCCGGTTGAAAACCCACGAGCAAGTTCTTTGCCAACCTTCATCACTTGCAAAGCCAATTCACGGGTTGGGAGTAAGATAAGACCTCTGGCCCCGAATGACGTCGAGTGTCGACCACCTAATCTTTGGACCAAAGGCACCATGTAGGCCAGGGATTTACCTGAACCGGTACGAGCCATGCCCACGAGATCGCGAGGGGGGTTTGACAATAAGGCAGGTATAGACAGCCGCTGTATTGGAGTTGGGATACGATATCCTTGGAGAGTCAAAGAACGTAGAAGGGATGGATGAAGGCCTTGATCCCATTTCGTCAGAAACATCAAAACTGGAAGGAAGCAAGTTTGACTGACCCATGCTTTGAAAACTACCACCACCTACCTCCCCCTTGCCAACTTTTGATTTGCCTTTCTTCAAAACCTGAGTTCCTTCTTTCACAGAGCGCTTAGAAATTGACTCTTGCAAGAATGTGGCAAGGTCGTCGTCGTCGTCGTCCTCAGTTTGCATGGATAGTTTGGGCCGTTTTCCTGTTAATGCGGAGGAAATATCGACGGGAACTTCTTCAAAAGGATCGGCAGTCGAAGAGGACGATGAGGAAGAATAGCCACTTTCGTAGGTTTCTTCACGTTTTCGTTTAGGCAAAGGCATGATAGGTCAAGAATTGGGTATACTGTCGAGTTCGAAAAAATAAAAGAGTTCACTTTGGAGATTTACTAATTTGATGCTTCTGACAACATAAAATCATGCTGACATAATCAACACTCGTCGGCCCGCGTCTCCGGATGCGTAGTGACTTCGAATTAACGTCTTGACTCTTCATCAATTCTAAAAGGATTTCATTTTGTCACTTTGTCTGGTCCGGTCTGGTCCCATTAATCGCTTAAATACCACTACATCCATTACGAACCACCATCTACGTAAATTCGTCAATGAACCATGACAATGATTCATTGGGCGCGTTCAATGAGGCCCAACAATCAGAAAATGAAGGCTCAAATAATAACCTAAATCCCTGCAACCATATGGGTGACTTTATGTTACCCGAATGCAGACGTAGGATATATGCCATGATAACGATGCTAAAGGATTCGAGGTGACCAGAATTAGATTGCAGTGATAATATAGCATTCTGGTCGTCGAGGCAGACTCGAACCCAGTCTACGCGCCAGGATGAAAGGATAGAGACGCTGGTGACGGCTGGCGTGGCGATTATTCAGTCGTGCTCGTGTCGATGCTTTGATGTTGAAGAAAAGGAGGGCGGGGGCCTAGGTCATGGTCTGGAGCCAGGTTGACAACATTTGGAGGATCATTGACCATGAAAAAAGTTTTCAGCTCCAAACATGACCGCACTAAGATCAAAAGCCAAAGGACGAACGTCCCAACGGCATAGATAGCCCCCCAAACCCGCAAACCTCTTGAATCAAAGGCGTCTGATAATTGGATGGTGAGATTTGCGTACACAGCCTGTGGAACAGCCTGAAATCAGCAAGATTTTGAGCTAACAGAAAGAAAAAACATACATTTGGAAAGACTAATCCCCAGAATGACGCCCTGAATGTGATACTGCGTTTCCGAAGACCAGTGTAAATGGCGAGGAAGGCGTAAAGGATCCACATTGTGGCCATTGACCAGAGTACGAATGCTAAGCAGGTGCAGACAACGTTTACGACCCTCCCAGCAGAATCGTCGCTTAGCCTAATTAATTGACCGTTGTTGGTTAACGGTGGAAAGAGGCTGTGTAAATTCTGCCCGATGAGAAGTGTTCCCCAACCTGATTGTCCGGTAGGCCCAAGTGGAAGGAACACGGACAGAAGGGAAGGTCCGGGGGGAAGGCCGTGTAAGATGAGCCTCAGAAGGTATATTGTCAACACCATGAGGGCAAGTGACAGGCCCACGGTAACCAAAAACACACTGACAATGACCGTGTTGAGGGCATATGTTGCAGAATATTGGTGAATAGCACTGGCGACGACGCCTCCGGAAGAAGCTGCAACAATGAGAGTGACTATAGGAAGCAGCCACATAGCTGACATAGACTCTAGGGTGTGCTTTTGATATGTAATCCTAAGCAAAGTATTGTCAATGCAAGTCATTATCGTGCATTTTATGGAACTTACATGATGTGAACGCCGAACCAACAACAGAAGATGGAAATAGCAACATCCAACCACCACATCGCCCAAATAAAATAGAGAAATTCTTTCCCCCCGAACTGGAATTTCGCATGAACGACTTGTACGGCGACGTTAATCAGGGTCGTTCCAGCCATTGGAAAACAACCCGTGAATAGGCTGTTTACTGGGTTTTTCATGAGGGATAACCACCGATCCGGATAGATGAAATATTTGGCCATCAGAAGCGCTAAGAAAAGGAAGAAAAGGAATAGGTTGAGGAAGAAAATGACCATGCTGAGCACCAGCATCAGAGTAGAGCCTCTTGCGTATGGAAAAGCGGCGAAGAGTCCGCTTATTCCACCCGTCCCTAGTGGAGAGGGTAAGTAGGATTTGCCACAAAGGTGGAGAGTAACACGTACCCATAGAAATTGCAAATAGGACAGGTGAGGCTCTCCTGTAAGATGGTTAGGTGCGGTCCCACATACATATTCGAGGCATACGCACCGTATTAGAACTTGGGGGAGATCCAGAAGCCTGAACCTAGGCCTTTTGGACTCCTTTTCATCCATGCGGTATGGGGGGAACAACATACCAACCACGGTGTCGCCCGGCTTTTCTTTCAAAATACGGTGGAGTCACTGGAAGTGGAAAATGAAAATAGATGGTGCTATAATTAGGGCTCATGAAGCCATCAGGTCACGAGATCATTAGATCATCGATCATCCTTTGTCAATGAAACTATTTCCAAATATGGTTTGCTATGATTTCCAGAGCCAACAGAGACAACTGCTACACCCTAGTTAGGGTTTTGCTTCCGACTAGCTGTTTTGTGAACCAGGCTTTCAGGCCCTGTTGAGGCCACAACTGTATCCCTCTCTATGCATATCTCAGCTGTCTTTTTTGTCTCCTCTTAAACAGGCGACCCTGTGCAGGCCGTGGCATCCACCCAACCCCTCCTTCACTCCTCAAAGTTGTGTTCAGGGTCATCAACTTCGTTCCTGCGTTTAGGGATCTTTTCCAACAGTCATACAGTCATGGGCCTCTTTGATAACTATTTCTCATACTCTGCGGTAGCCAGAACCTCAGGCGACGTCGTCAAACCAGGCATCAACGTTGTCGAACCAGTCGTGGTTCCCAAGGGTGATATTCCCAATCCCCCCACCGTACGCCCACAAACCACAGGCGATGTTGGAATTAAACCCAGTGTAGAAATTACGCAGACAAAGGCGACTGTGATTTCCTCCCATTTCACCGGTGGAAGCGCTGAATCACCCAACATCGCCTCTCGGGTTAACGTTCGTCGCTTCTCTTTCCGGTCATTCACTTTCGTCCGTAAGGGCCCAGCGGTGTCCAAGACAATTTTATCGACAACTCGTGAACATGAAAAGCGGGCTCAAGCAACGGGGGCGGCGTCCAAGCGTGCACAGAAGGCACAGTTATCAAAGGCCGACAGACGTGCCCATGAATCAGCTTTAACTGTTCGTTCCCTTATCATAGGCCCGACACTCACAGCTCAGCCACAATTGACCACAACCACTGCCAAGCCTCAGCTGAGCGACGTGAAGTCGCAGCTTATGAAGCCCAAGACAGCGAACAGAGTTATAGAGCACCTTCGACAGTTGCCGACCATTGATCAAACTCCAACCACTCATGAACATTCCCGTTGCGGGCCAATTCATGCAGTTTGTCTGGAGCATACGGAACTTGAAGAACACCAATTGCATTTCTCCAAGCTTGCTCCTCCTGGAGGGTTAGAAATTTCTCACATTGCAAATATACCGATCCAGGACATGAAGTCCGCCCCTCTGGATGCCCTCACTCGGATGTTCAACGAGATGCGTATCGTAAACCTCATAAACTCACCCGACTTCGGACTGGGTCAACCTGGGAATGGCGATGGGATTCTTGCTGGAGCCCTCCCGACAGCTGAAACCGTCATTGATGGCGTGAAGCAGATAACACCACAATTGATGGCCTTGGGCTATGCAACTGGGAAAGCCATCGCGCCTGATCATACTGGTGCGTTAAATTTCTTTCTTTATCATAAGAATTCTGTTAAATCCAGATTTTAGGTATATATCCTCCCACAGATCGTCTTTCAGTTTTGACCTGTGAGTCTAAACATTCGACTACCATCATTAAACTGACCACCTTTGGAAAAAAGATTGGTGGGGTCTCGAAGTTCTTCTTCCTCCACCGACATTGGCTTATCTTGCGGTATGGGTCAAATCGCATCTCACTCCCTCACGAATGTCTGATTAGGATGCAGAATGCGCAATCTATCACGGGCGCAGTTGTAAATTTCTTGACTGCGTTATCCCTTGTCAATAATGGTGTTCGCGAAATCCTCCCATTCGTTCGTTACATCGCGCAGTTCATCGACTTTGAGTTCAGCTCTATCCAGAAACAGGATGAGGGGCAAGGTGTTGTCTGTGCTGCCACATGGTACGTTATGTCCTAGGAATCAGTACCTCCATGCTTACCCAGTGCCATGTGCAGGATAATGCCCGCTGCACTGGTATGAATACCTCCTTGGAGGAACTTTGAGTTTTGAATCACTGATTACTTTACTCGATGTAGGTTCCTCGGCCATGGGATTTTCCAACACCCCCTCAATCCAACCCAGATTCAGAACCTAGTCAAAAGGTTGATACGGGGTCAGATTCGACACCAATGGCAACTGCTGCTCCACCTCAGACGAAGTCCCAAAGGCCGATAAATTCGCTCCTAGACACTGTGGCCTCCCCAGGGAAAAAGTCGCCTGTCATTATTTCGGCACTCGCCAGGCAACCTTAAATTCGGACTATCCCCTCAATTTTCTCTGCGGGTTTTTACTTCTTTTTTGTTTTTGTTTTTCAATACGTAGTTTTTATTACTTGCAATGAACTTCACGACCTTGATACGACCTTTGGATACCCACACGATGTATGTATGTCTCATGAGTGAATTTTTAACGTATGGATAGACTTCAGGTTATGTAAGAGAATTGTCAGAGGAATTGTTGATAAATCTCTCGGTGGGCTTAAGTGACAACGAAGCGGTCTCAAAAAACTATTCCAACGGCCGAGTCTCATATTTAACTGAACCTCAGTGGTGGCATGATCATTGAGATTTTGGCATTTTATGTCAGGGTTCTAACTTCGTTCTTTCTACGCGAGTCCGACCGATTTTCCATCTTATTGGACCGGGGAACCAACGGGGAACATCTTCAGATTATTGGTGCGTACCATGCAAGCTAACGCAACAGAATTTTGCCCGAGACCGACTGTATTTATTTAGATACCATTATATCTTCTATTTCTACGAGCAATCTATGAGCGTGGTGTTTTTGTCTAACTATATGAGCCAGGACTGAGCCATGATTGTGGAAAATGATGGCACCGGGTCCGAAGAGTCAGAAACGTCCCATCGTTATTGGATTATAAAGCTCAATGGTAAGCATCTCACTCGTACTTAGCATGTAACCGTGTTATGTTCATCTAGTGTTCATTTTGTTCTTGGACCAATACCCTCTGCAGACTGACAATCATTGCGAAAATCCTGCGAAGCAGTTGCTCCACCAGCCTTCAGAACTTCTTCCACCGAGCAGTGGCATCAAGAGGCCTGGACCACATGCCTGCAATTAGACGCTCGTCCTCACGTTTGCTTGCTAAAAGTGGAACATCAACACCGACCAGCAATGGGCTGCCAACGCCGTCAGAGAGTTCAAGTTTGAACCACAAGCCAAAATCCACTGGAAGGCGTACAGCAAAGTCAATTCTTGTGAAATCCGAGTTACCCACAGAATCTGTGAAAGCCGAGGATGAGCCACAATCTGCCGTCCTCACTGTACCAACAAGAAGACTAGAACCAGAAGAAGCATTTGTACCAGCGGTGTTGACATTTGACTTTGAAGAAGCCAAACGACATCTTACACAGGTGGATCAGCGTTTTGAAGAGCTGTTCACCAAAATGAAATGTAAACCGTTTGAACATCTCGAACAAGTCCACCCTTTCCGGTACGAAATATATGCAACTGATAATCTGCATAGCACTCATGAGCCTCTTTACTTTGAAACAGAGCCCTTGCCACTTCTATCTTGTGAGCGCGGGATCGAAACATTAAGAAAACAGACTCATGACCTTGTTGACCGCATCATTAAGGGGACAACAGATTTCCTGGCTTGCAGCTCGTTCAATCACCCACAGGTTTATTAGACTATACGATCAGTCGATTCCCGAGAATCCAAGTGAAGAACAGTGTGTCATGTGCAATCAACGGCCAGGTGCAGCATCGTTGACCTAAAATTTCCAGGAGGAAGAGCATAACATCTTTTCCGACACCTTCTCAGGTCGCCAACACTGATATTGCTATTCTCCGGACTGCTGGCCTCAGTGCCAGGAAGGCAGAGTATAGTTAGTTCGGACGTTATCCTATCGTGATCCATCATTCACGATATTTCTTTGCCCTTCAGTCAAGGATCTGGCCACGAGGTTTGCGGATGGCCGTCTCTCCACTCAGAAGCTCTTGGAAGCAGATGACGATGAACTTGCACGGATGCTGATCGAGGTACGAGGCATAGGCAGAGTGAGTGGATCTCCTTTGTATCTGTTGGACGAGGAGAAGGCTAACGTCTCTCTCAAGTGGACTGGTGAATTTCTCATCCGACTGTTCTAGCGGATAAGCGCTAATGATATGCAGTTGACATGTTTGCCATTTTCTCACTTCGCCGTCCTGATATTCTCCCTGTTGGTGAGGCCTTACGGTGTCTAGTACTCTCAGTATCCACGTGAACTGAAATGCCTTTCAAGGGGATCTTGGCGTGCAAAGAGGAATGGTTCGATGGTTTTTGTCGCTTCATTCACCAGTGCATACCTATTCCCTTTCACCAGAAAAGGTGGGGGGCACTACGACGCCAAAGAAGAAGAACAAGGCCAACGTCAATGATACGGAAAATCAAGGAGCCTTAGATGAAAAGGAAGGATCATCTTCAATCCCACCGGCATTCACCCCGTCTATAAACAAGACGTTGAACAAAATAGGAAAATCGATCGTACCACTACCATCTGGCATCGATGTTGGACTCTTGAAAGGGCGATTAGATGGAAAAAAGAAAATCAAGTGAGTGACTACAGAAAGTTTATAAACACATGGAGGGAAACTGAACGGGCATGTGCAGAGGGGCATTCCTAACGCCGCAAGAAATGACCGAGTTAGCAGAGTGCTGGAAACCATACCGGAGTGTTGGTACGTCTGATGAGAAATACGAGATATCGAGTACGAAGCTGAAGACGGTGTTTAGGCGTGTATTATATGTGGTCACTGGCCGAGTAGAGTAAAAATTTGAGTAGAATGAAATCTTTATTTAGAGATGCGGGGGATCGATTGAGGAGAAATCCCAAAGTAGACTGCAAACATTCCGAAACTCCGTTCCGCTGATCCATGTTTTCACGGGGTTTGTTGTTGGTTGCACTCGTCTCTGCTCCGTCCATTCACGACATGGTCACATTTTTTCATCGTTTCTTTTCCTTTTAGATTGTCTCTTCCTAAATTATTATATCTCGGCTTGCCGTCTGTTTCACTCTTTTAACCATGTCTCTTCAAAACAAGACTCCGTCGCTGCTGCCATTCTCCCCCACTCTCCACCCTCGCCGCAGTGAGACACATCCCTCCCATAATATCCCCCGCATCGTCCACTTCCCCAGACACCGCGCAGCTACAGACCGCCTTTGCAGTCACGCCTTTTCCAGCGCTCCCCCGCACTCCGCTAAGGTCAACCCTTCCCCGCCCCAAACTCCCCCAATGGACCCTGTGCCTTGTTTTTCTCCACGCGACGAACATGGCCACAGCGAGGGCATTACCATCCCGAAAATCCACTTGGACCTTCAGCTCGACCACCAATGCCCAAGGGTACCGCGCTTCGACTACAACACTGAAGCTTGGGCGTATTCCTCACAATTCCCGCCAAACCACCATCTCAACGCCGCCTTTGTTCAGACATACCAACTGGAGGACGAACTCGGCTCGGGCGGATACGGTTTTGTTATGACGGCCTATCACCGAATAGAGGGCGACGAGGTTGCCGTTAAATTCATCATCAAAGACAAGGTCCCCGAGCACGCTTGGACTGATGACCCAGTGTCTGGAAGACTGCCCACAGAAATAGTCTTGCTCAACAGCATCGATCACCCGAATATTGTCAAATGTTTAGCCGTGTTCGAAGATAGCCTCTACTTCTATTTGGTATGTAACTTCCCAAATGTAACCGTTGAATAATTTGCCAACCCATGGGCAGGTCCAAGAGCTGCATGGTTCGCCTTGGCACAAGGACCACAAATTAGACGCTCAACCTCTATATCATCATCAATTTCAATTTGCCGACACGCTTTCACCCTCCAGAATTCCCACACCGTCTTTGTCCCCCTCCTCCTCGGAGTCGTCTCTACCATCATCAGAACCAAGCACCCCTCTTAATTCATACGCCATTCTTCAACCAATCGATGACCACAGCACAGGTTCAAATAGAGACAATCACAAGCTTCTCCATTCCCAGCTCTCGAAGGTTCAGGATAGCGCCCGTCCAGAATTTACGCGGCGAGCCTCCCATGATCTCTTTGAATGCATTGAGCAATCTGAAAACAAAAAATTGACAGAATGCCAAGCGCGTTTTGTTTTTTCTCAAGTGGTTGACGCCGTAAAATACCTCCATGATCACCAAATCGTACATCGTGATATCAAGGACGAAAATTTGGTAATAGACAAATACCTCAGGGTGAGTCGCATCGATATCTATGCAATACAACACCTTACCCAACCGTGTCTATTCTCAGGTCAAACTTATCGATTTTGGAAGTGCCATTGCCTTTGACGCAACACAACCACATCCTTACTACCAGACGTTTTGTGGTACAGCTGCTTACGCCTCGTCTGAGATTCTCATGAAGAAGGATTATCAAGCAACACCCGCAGAAATTTGGACCCTCGGAATCCTATTGTCATACTTGCTCGCCGGAGTTTCTCCATTTCCCACTGCAAGGGATGCAGTCGATGGACGCATCTTTCTGTCAGAAAGGGTTGTAGGAAAAATACCGGAAGGTGCTAGGGACCTTATGCAAAAATGCCTCGACCCAAATCCAGATACACGCGCGACAATCTCCCAAGTGAAGGACCATCCGTGGTTGCAGCAACAAAAGTACTCCTCTCTTCTTTGATGATTCCCGTGTCGCACACAAGCCTCCCTACCTATATTCACTGTCATTCTTCCATTCATATTTTATAAATTTTATGGCATCTTACAGTATTTTTGGGATCGAGATTGAACTTTTTTTGTATCGTATATCTTATTCCTACTTGTCAATTTTCGATCTTCATTTCCAGTATTTTTTTGGCATTTTTAGTTATGTATAGCTCACACCCTAGATTTTGTACTGTATTATTCCAAACACTAGTAACACACCCCTGCAATAAAATTGGACGATCTCGATGACTCGTTTACTTTTCATTTATAAAACCAGGAGATTACGACCGTCTGGAACTTGCAGTTGAGATCGGGTGTATGCGTGGTGTTGATGAGACAGCACGTGACCGACGACCAATGGTGAGGATCGGGTTTCCTGAGTCTTCACGAGCTGCACTGCTGAGCGGCCCAACTCTCTTTCCTTACACCTCCGTCATGTCCTTGATCCTCAAGTCAGCAGGTCAGTCTATCGCTTCCAACACTCGCTTTCATTATTTCTGAGATGGTTGTAGCATCAAATGCTGGCAGGAGAACTGCTTTTTCCTCCCGGGTAGGCTTGACGGGTCAGCAAATTAATATCACTATTCAACTATCTATCTCATTCTTTGTCATTGTGTAGCCTATCGCTCTCTGCACACATCAAAGCCTTCACAGCAGGCTGAAGCCCCCCAAACTTCCGTCGTTGACCAGTCAAGCAAGGAGCCCGTACCTAGATTGGCCCAACAAGGTTCCATGCAACTTAGCTTGGAAACACCCCAGAACAAAGCTGGTAAACGCCCTTCCGATCCGCCATGCTTCGAACTTCCTCATGTCGTTGATTCCTAGAATACGTTTTATCTACTTTGGACAAGGTTACCAACTGGGCCAGGCAGGGTTCTATGTGGCCCATGACTTTCGGTGTGTTTGTATCTTGTTCGCCTTTGGATGATAGTTGAACCTGGTTTTCTAGGGCTGGCTTGCTGCGCTGTTGAGATGATGCACATGGCTGCCGCTCGTTATGATCAAGACAGACTTGGAGTTGTCTTCCGAGCAAGCCCCCGGCAGAGTGATATTATGATTGTCGCGGGCACTTTGACCAACAAAATGGCACCGGCCTTACGAAAGGTCTACGATCAAATGCCAGAGCCACGTATGTTTACATTTGCATTTATTTCTTCAAACTGGCAATATTGACGCCGAATTGCAAGGTTGGGTTATTTCCATGGGTTCATGCGCCAACGGAGGCGGTTATTATCACTATTCGTATTCGGTCGTCCGTGGATGTGATCGTACGTGTTTAGCGACCTCTTACGTTCTAACTTTTGCTTACCGAACGATAGGAATTGTGCCCGTGGACATCTACGTCCCTGGGTGCCCACCCACAGCTGAGGCTCTTCTCTACGGAATGCTCCAGTTGCAGCGCAAGATGCGCAGAAGCCGGCAGGGCGTTCTCTGGTGTGTAACTCAAGGTCTTCCTCTTACTGACCTTGCTGACATTGCTTTCAGGTATCGTAAGTAGAGAATGGCATGTATTAAATACAAAATTTAGATACTAGATACATGCATTATCGTTTTTGTTGCCATGGCCTGTAATCAAGTTTGTTGATTCACAACTGAGTGGTAAGTTCGGCAAAATCCGAGAGGCAGGGGTTACATTGGCCTGGTTCTCCAATTATTCACAGCCTAGTCTAGCCTTGACTTTTGCCAACAACGGCTCATCATACATATCCCCCCCTCGTCCCCAGACCCCGTCTATACAGCTCAGACCTCACAACCACTGGTCTAGTGCCCCCTAGCTTGGGATTTCTTTGTTCAATTGCTAATCGATCGTTCACGTAGACTGAACGTTTACCCCAAATCACATTCATCATGGCAGCAGCTCTCCAACTCTCGAGGAACGGCACATCATCAAGCTCTATGTATCCACGCGTAGTTATGAACGAGTTCGAATTTGGGGACAATCGTTACCCAACCCTCCCTACCCAGCGCAGGTCCACGAAATCACCCAGTGTGCCCTCTTCCTCAGCCACCGATCGCAATTGGGAATCTAAACCCACAGATATTGAAGAGGGACGCTCGGCACAGCCAAATTTCGACTCCACCAACGTGTCGCTCTCGTGGGTGGAGCCAGTGGTTGAGCAGAGGAAGCAGCCGGAACCACAGCATGCATCAAGGTCCTCGTCACGTCAGGATACACTTTCACCGGACACCTTCAATTCACCTCTAGAGCAGTCGCAGGAGCCTCAGCGTACTTCACTCTCATACGCACTTCCACATGGAGCTGCCCGTCGGGTCGTTGAGCGTTACAGTCTAGACAATCGACCTCAGTCCAGGGCGACTGACGAAACCAAACCAGCTATGATTGATACTGCACAAGATACAATCATTGGTCGCGGTCAGCCAGCACAACATTTACGTGCTGATTCCCCTCAAGGTCGTACCTCCCCAAACCCCTCGTCGTCCATTCGGAGACCCTCGTTGCCTTTGACCCCCTCTGCAACCAGCCCCTCATCAGCTAATCAGAGTCAATTCCCCCCAATAATGCCGCTTTCAGCGTCGCCGATGTATGTCCCACCCGTGGCTCCAAACCATCGTGCATTTCCCCAGCAACCAACATACGTTAATCAATCTCATTCACCCAATCCTATCCAAACAGTCTATACGCCAATTGCGCCCCCAGAGGAAGTCTGTGTCGAATGCGCGATGCGTGATCAGGACATGGCAGACGTAGATGTCACCTCTCCTGGGGCGTGGGAGAGGTCAAGTGATGCTTTATTCGAGGAATTGAAAGCACGAGAATTGGAGGATGAGGCGAACGGTGTCGTGATTGATAACCCCACAAGGCCCAGGATCAGGGGAGGTCTCTTATCAGAACAGAATGTGAAAGTATGGCTGAGCATTGTAAGTTCCAACATTTTGTCACCACTCAAAACAAAGGCTGATCTTTCCTGTCAGAATCCTCGCGAACCTGCTTCGCGACAGCAAACACTAATTTCATACGTCAAATCACAGCGCAAGTTGTTAGAAGCCGAAGCTGTCGCTCATGCCCGTGCTATGCAAGAGGCTAAACAGTTGGACAATCGCATGAGAGATGCGTACTCGCAACTCCGCCGGTCGGCATACGATATGGGCAGTAGCTCTTCCCCTGCAGATGATTCGGGCGGTGTCCGCATAAAACCCCCCTTGTCACCCAACACCGTGAATCAGTCTCAGAACCATGTGAAGTCACATTCACGGGAAATTACATTATTGGAGAACGGAATGATCGTCGAACATGTCGACGTTCGAAAAGAAGAAAAAGAGGCTCGAGATCGTAAGAAACGAGAAGAAAAACGGGCTCGGAAATCCTCGAGAGGATCGATGATGGATGTAACGTCTATCATTTCAGCTCAGAGTAATGGTCCTCCGACTGAAAATGGATTAAAACCTTACTCGAGATACTCCAATTCAAGTTCTGCACGACCGACAAGTGTACTAACTGCACCTCTTGACCGGCCAGAACTTCCCCGGGCATATTCGACCGCGTCATTCTCGGATGTTCATAGTTTGGGGTCTTCATCCCCTCGGAGGACCAGATTTTTCGGGATGAAAAATCTCAGCGCAGGTTGGCGAAGCCAAGATAGCCTTGCCCCTTCTGGGATATCTGGCAGCATGGTCGATATGCAGTAAGAAAACATTCTACTAATCTCAGCCACTAATATTGATTTTTTATGCTTCCAGTGTCGCACTGCAGCGCGAAGCCCACAGACAAGGGTCCCGTCCATTTTCAACTTCTCCTATCGACCTCAATACCCCCAGGCGTAGTAAATTATGGTCCCCAACAGACCTCGAAGAAGGTAATTCGTCTCAAATGTTGCGAGAAAGTACCATCAAGAAGAAGAAAGGTGGCTTGGCGAAGATTTGGCGGATCGTCACTGGGAAAAATGAGGGTCAACAACGAGACCACATTCCCGGGGCAGATGGTCAAGAGGATGACTTACCATTGGCTCCGCCTCCGCCTCTATCATACCTGGTAGATCGTGGGCCCGTCGAACTACACTCGGGAGGCATGCGTCATGGTTCCACCCCATCGTTGCCTTCTGCAGCTTCGCCGAAGTTCCCATCCTCGTCTCCTGGTATGTCTCCGCCTACTGCTCCCTCAAGCTCGTTACCATCCCCAGTCTCATTGCGTACGTTCGGCGCTGATGTAGAAATCGCGGATGGCCGCAACGGCAACGGCAACGACCCTGATCATCACGAACAAAGGTTCGGTGTTGAGGAGACATCTAATAAACTAAGCACGAGGAAGTCTGTTCACTCTTTGGCTTCAGATATGGAACTCCGACGTACGCCCAGTACACCGAACGCACCTTTGCCATCATCTACTTCCAATGCTTTGATTCCACCAAATAATGTGAACCGACCTGTTTCATTGTTATCTCGTGACAAGTCTCTGCCTCCACTTCCGCCAGGGGAACAACCAGCGCGTATCCTTCCCTCTGATCTCAGGCCCCGAACCCTCTATACCTATGATCCTCGCACTCTACCGTCTGGGTCAAGTCCACCCCATGACTTCTTACCCCCTCAAGCACCATTCAGGACGAAGGATGTTCGACGGCAGTCTTTCGGCGGAACGTCGTCTCGACCGAATGTCCAAACAATGCCTATCACCAAACCAGTTGATTTTGGCTCCCGTTATGATGAATTCGGTATCTCTCAGCGATCTTTGGGCAGACTTGAAAATCTTCAAGAGAATCCAAATAAATCATCATCTGTGCCCACTAAACGAAAGAGCAAGTTCGGCCTCTCCTCCTTGCTCGGAAAAAAGCACGACAAACGGGAGCCAGAGGTCATGCAAGAAAACCATCAGTTCCCAACTATGGGATACAACCCTTATGACAACCAAGATGATTTGACTACAACTGGATATGCTACTTCGACGTCACGCCATAGCGCTTTAAGCTCCGGTCCGACTACTTCCAATATGCGAATGTCAGTCACATCACGAAAAGCTCTCGAGGAGTTGGTTCAACAAGACGCCGACTTCGTTGCATACCGTTATCCATCGAATGACCAACGCTTGGACCTCCTACGATGACGATAAACACCCACTAACGCACGCTGGCAATTTATCTCTTCTTTTTCTTTCTTTCTAACTCTTATCTGGATTTCTCTCAACGGTATAATGATTTCGCTTGCTTAGCAGGTTGATGCTACACTCAACCAAGGACTTGTATATATCCTTTCTTCTTTCCATTGTAATTTATCACCTCTCTTCGTCTTTGCATCCCTTTACTACGCACAGTCCCATATATTTCGTAGACTTTGGTTTTCATACTTGCATGTTTGTTGAATTCTGAGGTAAATCGGAACTACAAACAGTCATACCTACATCATCTTTACAAATGGAAAGCAGTGGCAGAGTTATTACATCGTGTTCTCCCATTCAAACTTTTCGACGCTTGAAAACCAGGCAAGCCTTTGCATCTGGAATTATGGCTCCGTTAAAAACGACATTTTTGGGTCGAGTCGTGACTGAGGGTGGGTAACTGATGTCATATTCAAGTAGAATGTGCGCCAGCATGATCTTCAACTCCATCTGTAGAAGGGGTGAGAATTGATATTTTTGAGAAGCTGCCACAAACGGTGCCCGAACCATGAGACTTACTGCAGCGAAGAAACGACCAGCACAAGCATGACGCCCTGAGAAAAGAATCCTTTGAGTTCGATAAATACCAATAAACTCATGATCACAGCAACGCACCGGCACCGAATGGGAGGTACTACCAAAATAATTGGGTGAGTGTGAGTTGTATTTATGATTTCGAAGGCATGTCTTTCGGTGTACATACAGAAGAATCCACAGTGGCAAAACCGAACTTCGATGCGTCTAAACCGTCTTTTGCCCGCAATTTGGAGAAACGAAACAAGTCACACCGGTTAGGATCCGGATAGACATGAGGGTCGAAATGGATGGCCTTCATGTCTACAGCCACCCGATGGCCTGGAGGGATGAAAGTGCCGTCCTCAAGCTCGCACCCTTGAACGGCATATCGAGGCAACGCAACTAATCCGATGCTATCAGTCAATGGATTGGTGAAGAAAAATCGCGGGAGGTGAACATACAATGCATTAATCCATAATATCTTCCTACTTCCCGAAGTGCCGAATCGACTTTAGAAAATCTGTCCAGCGCGCTTTTGTTCCAACCACCTTCTGACTCTAAGGCTTCTCTGATCTCAGACCGCATGCTCTCAATGTCTTTCGACGATAGTAGAGCGATTTCAAAGAGAGTCTGGGTGATAAAAATGGAACTAAAGTTTCAAGTTAAACATAGACTACAAACGTTAAAAGAGAGGACTTACGAAGTATGGATGCTCCCAAAATTGATGTTCAACAATCGGACCGCAATTCCTTGGACTGTCTCTTGAGGTGGTGCATTTTGTATCAAGTATTCTGATACGAGATTCTTTGAGAATTACGGATGAATAAATTAAGCTGTCCCTGATATCTCTGGAGTGAACTGCATACCGGTTTCTCTGCCATGTTTTTTCGTTCTTCCAAATATTTCGTAAGAAATGGAATCAAGTATTTGAGAGGAGCCTTCTTTCCCCCTAGTATACTTGAAAGAACAAAATACACGGTTCTGATTTGAGAAAAGGCTGGGATTAGTCTGATAATAGTCGAGGATTATGTGAAGGTGACTTGCGGGCGTAGAGATAAGGGGCTCCATTGGATGAATGGCGCCATGAGTGGCGTCGTCTCTGCGAACCTTACAATTGCATCCAGAAATTTCTTATTGCGACATAACTCCTGTCCAAATATCACACGATTGCTTATCCTCGCAATTAAGTGTGTCATGGTATCAAACACCGCAATGTTAGCGGTTTCTGAGAAAGAAAAGATAAAGTTCACACATGAGTAAGGATTCTAGAGAGACTGCACTGAGTGCTCACCGGTCTTGGGGTCTGTGACTTTGAAAGCATCTTCGAACGCCAAAATAGATTCGTCCAGAATTTCTGGAATAAATGAAGGTATAGCGCGGTTGACGTCAGTTCGCAGAACTTTTGCTTGATAAGGGTTGTTCAGCTGATGAACGTCCATAGTATAGGGAAGCTGAAGATCTTCATTAACGGCCATCATCTCGTTGAACTATGACATTATGACATTGAACAGTGGATAGAAAGTAATGAAACAAAGGCACTGACGACAGTGTCCGGGCCAGCTCTTATACGCGGTAGATACTCTGGACCTAAGAAAAAATACGGTCCCGACTGACGAAGAACGTGTAAGTGGATGAACAGAATTCCCCATCATGACGAATCAGACGTGAAGTACCAGAGTTGGGATCACGAAAGGCCTGTTGGGAAATTGTTTTCTCCCTTCAAGGATGATAGCTTCGCCATCGATCGTCCATTTGAGGGCGGTCTGTATAAATCCGAGGACACCTGGCTTGCCAACACGCGGAACACCGCCCGAATACTTGATGGCCTGAGCGATACGAAGGTAAAGGAGGACGAGAATAACCACGAAGATGAGAACTGCTTGGGAAAAGAAGGGGATCACTTGTTTAATGTCAAAGAGCAGGAGGTGCATGAGATCTGTTTGTGTGGGAAGCGTGGAGGGGGAAAGTAGGTCTTTCCATGTAGCCATAACGGAGAGGGCCTTATCAATCAGTCTTATCGTACCACTTCCTGAGGAATCGGAAAATAAAAGACAAGAGTAAGAGGAGACAGAGTTTCAAGCAGGTGATCCATTGCAGGGTTGTGGTGAACGTAAAGAAAGGTGGTTGTGTGGTCACTGGCAAAGGGCAGGAGGCACCGCAATCTACCGAACACTACTGGCGAATATGTCATCAAAGTCCGGCAACTTGATAATCCTGCGCTTGGCCTCACGAGGCAGCCGTGTCTCATACTCTTCAAAATACAAAAATGGTCAGTGAGAACAAGGATCGCACACCCAACGTAAGCTGACAGTATGCACAGGCTCCAAGAGGTCTCTCTATCGAAGAAAAACGCGTCAAGCTTCTCGAAATCTTCCATGAATCTGTATGTCCGACCACACGATTCAGAGGAATTTTAAATTACCCCCTATTGACGTGTTTTCAAGCGTGATTTCTATCAGGTTTGGGCTGAACACAATAAACCTTGATCCTAGGTGGCTTATCGTTGCATGCAGTTGAAGGAGCTGGAAAAACTCGGCCCCAAACTGAAAGGGATTGGTATGATTGCTCCATACATTCATTAAGATTGCCAGCGGCGTCTCCCTGATTATGATTTTCAAGTCTCCCAGTCGGTGAAAGACGTCTTGCAATCGTTGGTCGATGATGGACTTGTTCAAGCAGATAAAATTGGATCATCGAACTGTAAGGCGCATATGTCTACTCGTATCCTCGTTTTTATTCATTGCAAGAAAAGTTTACTGGAGCTTTCCGTCTCAACATGGTGTTATCGTAGGTGGAGAGAGGGGTCGCATTAACCGCAACAATACTAATTTTCGCGAGCAGATAGAGGCAAAGCTCAAGGCAGCGAAAGAAACACAAAGATCGTATCAGTCACAGATAACCGAAGTCAAGTCGGCAATTGAAGCTGCCAGACTGGAGAGGGTAGAAACAGCAAGTCAATTGATGACGAATCTATGGGTTGTTTCTGACAACTCTGTCATCCCAGGATGCTCGATCTGACGCGTTGAAGAAGCTCGCTGAGCTAAAGAAAGAGCTGTCGGTGTTGGAGTCGGAAATAAATGCATACGGAGATTCCAATCCCGCCAAAGTCGAAGAAGTCAAACGAGCTGCATTTTTGGCGAAAGAGGCAAGCTACCGCTGGACTGGTACCCACTTTCTTTCTTTTCTCTTCTTTTCAATCGCGAGTTCATTGACACGTTGGATAGACAACTATGGAGTGCTTCTAGGACATTTCATGAGACAGACAGGCGTTAGGACCGAAGATCTTCGTCAATATCTGGGCATAAACGAGGATTACGAGGACCTTGAGTAATTCTGATAGGAATAAGGTGGATAACGGAACGAAAACGATGACTTGTATTCTTAGTCGATTTCAACGGCCACCCGCAACTTCTCTAACTGGTAAAATGAAGTAACAGTCAGGACTTGATGTGGTTACGATAACATGAGGCACAAACCCAAAGCTGGCCCCAATCGTCGTCTTCTTGGACTTTTTTAGTAACCGTGGCAGTAGGCAGAATAATTTTGACGATATCGACCATGTCATCGGCTTTTAGCATCAAGGCTGCAACACCAATGCCACCTTTCTTTTTCATATGTTCGTTGGCGTCTTTGAAACTATCCAGGATGGAGGCACCTGCGACATTTCCTGTCGAGAAAGAAAAATTAATAAGGTGACGAAGGATTGGAAACTTTTAGAGGATCCACCAAGCATTTCTCGTGTCTCGTCCAATGTCATGGTGAATCCACCAATGGGTTCGTAGCGCCTCTTTGGGGCGAGATTTTGGTGGTCAGACTTCAATTTGACTTCAATGAAGACAATATGGTCATCCAAGGCTGCAGGGTTATGACCCAAGTCAAGTGCACAAATAGCCGCATGGCGCAGAGGACCTAGATGGAGGGAATGCCTGTGCCGATTAGAATCTGAGCATGAAGGAATGGTTTGATACAATGTATTCTCACCATTTCTTGAAATTTGCTATGGCAGTTGCAGCGCCAGGATTCGCCGCGGTGGCCAATTTTGCATCAGCGCTAAGTTTACACGGACCCTAGATTGTGGGGACCGATGAGGACTGGAGAAGTGTGGGGAAGATGGAGGATAGACACCTTATGAAGTGGCCAACTAGCAACTTGACATTCTTTACTCTGAGTACGGGCCAGATTTAGACAGAGTGAGGGTGATCATTTTGCAGAGAAGAAATACACAGTATATGACCTGGGTGGATGGAGATGTAAGTAAGTAAGCAGGAGAATGAAAGAGGAGGGAGGGGAGACCTCTTTGCACCGAGCACAGGCCTGGAAAGGCTTTTGATTTGGCTGCTGCTGCTTTGCACACCAATGGCAGACTTTGAGGACGCGGGACTGTCCTTTCCAGTGAGGACTGTGAGTCGCGTCCATGTTGAATAATAATATGAATATGAATTATAATATGAATCTGAATCTGAGAGTGATATTGATGAATTATAATCTGAATCTGAGAGTGACATTGATGAGAACCAGAAAAGGGTCAAGTGACAGTGTGACACGTGCTAGTCAGCAAAAGTCCGGGACTGTTCGGACTCTCTCCCCGCCACTGTTCACGCTCTCAACTTATATCTGCCTTTATCTTCCTCCCCCAACTCCCTGCTATGTCCCACAGCCCTTCTGCCTCCATCTCAAATACCTCAGAGTCCGTCTCCAAGAAACGCAAAGCAGCCCCTTCTATGGCCCAATCCTCCTCTGTTGATCCCCAAGCACAACAGTCCCCGTCTCACATTCCAAAGCGAGGCGCTCGGGCCTGTACCTCCTGCAGAAAGGGAAAGAACAGATGTGAAGGAGATGTGAGTCCTTTTGTACCCATCGGTCCCAACGTTCCGTTCCACTCACTGAGGCCCGCCTCCCCCGTTCCCGGCCCGGCTTTTTCGCTCACCACAGGCTCCTTGTCGTCGCTGCCAAGCTAGCGGTATACCCTGTGTGTTCGAAAAGCCAGAGAAGAAGAATGTCCAAGGCATGACTGGTGCGGGTATCGAGTCTGTTTCTCTCTTTCATTCCTCCCATGTACCCGTTTTGATTCCATGTCTCCCAGGCGACTCGCAAGGCTCGAGGGTCAATATCTCGTATGTTGCTCTCCGCCTTACTTTGCTTTGTCCTGTTATCTTATCCTGACACACTTTTCAATGTTCGTAGGTTATGCAGAGCCAGATGATCGGCATGCAGTCCTCTCTCGACAGGATCTTATCCGCCGTCCAACCTCCGCATGGCAATCCAGGAATGCCGCCCCACCCTGCCCTATTTCCTCCCCATATGGAAGCTCATCGGGACCCCTCTGGTTTACCTCCCCAACCGCGCAATGGCTTTGAGGGTGCCGCCGGCCCCGCCGATCGAGGGAGATCTTTCCCTCCTCTTCCGGGTTTTGCTCCCCCAGTCAGTCATTTCATCCATCTTGTCTCCTTTGTTTCCTAAAAGATTTTTTTAGCCACACAAATATGCCTCTTATGGAATCGTACCGAGCACTGCTGCATCCTCTGACGATGAATCGGAGGATACTCTTCCAAGGTCCTCTTTAAATGCGCCTATCGAGGCACTCCAAGGCCTTGCCAACGCTGCAGCTGAGGCAGCAGCAGCACCCTCAGCCGAAGCCCCACGGTACGTATTTATACTCAATATATACATTCAAATGTTTTTTAAACAAAATTTTAGGGTCAAGAAGCGCAAGAGAGCCGAACCCATTCCAAGAAATGCTTTCCCTCACGTTGTCGAGAAGGTGATTCAGTCATTTTATTATCTGACGAGATGTTATTAATACATATTGCAGGGCTTGGTCACTGATTCCGAAGCTCGAGAGCTCTTTAACATGTAGATTTACTCATCCCTCTTAGCCATCAGTTTGTTCACTTGTACTTGTAGCTTTTTTGCAGGATGCCATCTCTTTATTCCGCTTTTCGATCCTTCATATGATACCTATGAAAGCTTGATGGAAAGGTCTCCTTGGACTTTCGATGCTATCCTAGCTGTGGCTGGGAAGATCCGTAGCGGAAACGGCCCTCTCAGTTCAACTTTTTACAAATGCCTTGAAGAAGCCCAAGGGATTGCTCGTTCTTCCCTTTTCGGCCCTGTCGTAAGGAAAGAGGCGGTGCAAGGTGAAGCCATCTTTTTTACCTATAAAGGTAACATTTTGACACCTTCCTAGGTATGCTTTTGCTTGCTGCCTGGAGCACCAATGGCTGGCTTCCAAGCGGGCACGCGATGCGCATGGCCTTGGATCTTGGTCTTCATCGCGCCCTTGAAAAATTGGTAGATGACAGTGGAAAACAACGAACGGAAGAAGAGGAACGAAACCTCGGTAAATGCATTGGCCCTTCTCCTTAATTCTTAAATTGATGCATATTTCAGTGGTGTCTGCACGTATCTGGCTTTGCTTGTATTGGTTTGATCATCAGTCCGTTATCTGTCCTGATTCCTATATTTGGCCACTATTGACCTTCTTTTGCCGGTGACAGAATGAGTCTCGGGACGGGACGTCCTATCGTCCTGCGAGATGAAAATACTATCCGCCACTGCCGAGTGTTATTGTCGCACCCAATGGCATCGCCTACCGACGTGCGATTGATTTCATTGGTGGAATTAATTGCTCATAAAAGTCGGTACCCTTTTCTTTCTCGTCTGCACTCTGTACTTACTAGGTCTTACAGCTCAAATCTACGACTTCCTTGCTCCTCTCAACGGCGCGGTTAATAACAACGCGTTGGCCTTGATCCGCCGGGCAAACGAAGCTTTAGACGATTGGTGGTCTGGATGTGACGAATTACATTGTCCGTTCATTTACAAGTTTGCTCTTTTTTGCATTCACTGAAATCCATTAGGTCGAACTATGGACCAGGATTCCCTGCTTAGGAAAGTATTAGCGGGGGAACTTCACTACGCGAAACTCTGGCTTGTTTGTGTTGCTCTTCGCGGCGTGGCTTGGGATAAAATGCCCTTCGAGCAACGCGAACTTGCATTCCAAGCCAAAGACGCGGCGTCTAATTGTCTTGCCATCTTCCTCAATTCACCAGAATATCGGTATAATAATCCTGTTTTGCTGTGCACCAAGCCGAACCACTGATCCTCTATATAGTGCCGCTCTTCGTTATGCTGTCCATGATAGCCTTGTAACCGCCGCATTTTCTGGCCTTTTCCTCCTCAAAATGGCGAATTTGTTCCCCACAGAACTTGACTTGACGGCGATAACAGCCCAAGTAGAACAACTCGCACAGCTTCTCTCAGATGTTGCTGCCGAACGGTACGTCACCGCAACATCACATCACCAAACACCTACTCATTTGTGTGACTCCAGGTATGCATTAACCCTGAGAATCATGTTGGCCAACCTTCGTCGTAAAGTCGGCATGCGAAGTGGCATCAACACACCGATCCCTACTATACCCCCTCCGCCATTTGCAGAAAACATGATCGTTTCACCGACGATGTTCCACGATCCCGCCATGCCTCCGCCATTCACCATGGAAGAACTTGGCTTCTCGTGGCCAAATGACAGAGGTATATTTAACCCATCCACCATTCCGCTATGGCTCCAAGAACAGGTACGAGTTGCTTTTGAAAGCTTGACATTGAATGACTGCTAAAATCAACAAATCTTTTTTAGAGCTTGGCCGATTTGGGCCTTCCAGTCAACGGGTCCGACGGAATTTTCCTCCAGATGGCCGGAAAGAATGGTTGGACGGGAGATTTCGCTCCGATGCCTGAAGCATGGTGATATCCCTAGGCCTCAATCAAATTGTATGTATTTCTCACTGTACTACGTATTTAAAAATTGTCCTTGTGCTTGTGTGTTTCCTGCGTTATTTATCAAAATACTGTTCCTTGTTGTTCGTCACGACGAAGAAAAAGCAAAACATAGCACTATAACATAGCAATGTGGTATTGTATGAGCTCCAGGCACGAAAACCTAGTCCTCCTCTTCATCACTGGTTTCTTGCTCCTGCAAGAACTAAATGGTACTGGTCAACATGTCGCTCAAAGGGAAATGCAGGTGTTCACTTGCCTTCACAAGGGGTTCTGTGCTTTTAAGGAAATGTTGGCGCCCTTGGGGTTTTGAACCTTTCTGGTGCCAATAGATGATCGCCTGATCCGAGATGCAGTCCTTGTTGTACAAAACCTGATTCGTTATGGAATTAAACCTTTTTTTATTAGCTGTTTTTTTCTGAGTATTCACCTTGAGGATCTGGGGGAAAGCTTTAATGATTCGAGTATCTTCGTAGCAGTAGACCTGAACCGCGTTGATGAGGGCAATCTGAGTTTTGCCGCTCTCGCAGAATGGTTCTAAGATGGGTGAAAATTTCTGATGGAACAAGTTAGATAGAGAGTAAGAGTAGGAAATGTCGAGTGTACTTGCCGTAACTTCACGAAGAGCAAGACCTTCGATTTGATCAGGTCTCGCATTCCAATCAACAGATCCAAGGAGGCCCTGCCAGATGCATTGAACCAGTTCAGTCTCAGGAATAGGAGACTCCTCTTGGCGGGCTTTGATGGCAGCAACGACCTACCAAAAAAAAGTTGTTTTCAAAACTTCCGGAACTCAGATAACAGAGTAGACATACCTGTTCAGGAGAATCCTGTTGGTCTTGCATCTCGGATAGGTCCTTGATGATGTTATCCTTGACGACAGCATACTGTTTCTTGGCCCACCATTCCGCCACTTGAGGAAGGCCCTCCTTTCTGAAATGCTCCTCAAGATTTTTCCCTTCACGCTTGTTCGCTGGGAAGAACGCAAGTAGATCCTTGATGCCTCCACGTTTCAACGTAGCGGAAAGGTGGTCCATTGACTGATCAGCCAGGTAGGCCCGGAAGACGACGGTGATGACACCGACAGCAACATCTTGTAGGATCAAGATCAGAAGATGGCATAGCAAGCAAAGAAAAGTAGTATTTACCGTTCTTAACCAAGTGGTCTTTTGTCAGACTTTGCAAGCAAGATGCATTAGCCAAACCTTGGGAGATCAGAAGACCTATGGCGAGCGAGAGTTTTTCTTTCTGAGCAGGCTCCCAGCGATGGCTGTATTGAAGGAGGGTTGGAAGAGCAGATTCTTCCAAAGGTTTTTGGAGATATTTGTATCTGATTTAGGGGAAAGCGATAAGATCGAAACGGAAGGAAAGAAAGAAAATTTTGAGTCGAACCTTCTGGTGAGTTTATTGATAACTTCGACATATTTCTTTATGTCCTCCACCTCTGGAGGTTCTTTTGCGTTGAAGATACTGAAGGGTGATGACTGTGTACCATCGTCGACGAAGCTGCCACCTGGCTGGAGGAGACTGCCAACGAAGATGATTTCGAAGAGAGCATCGGCATATTTGAGAAATTCAAGGGTAGATCCTGCTTGTACGAGCTTTGTAGCGACCGAGTCAAAATCGCCTGGGGTGACGGTTTCGAGGTGTTTGTAGAGTTGATCTCTGAATACTGGAAGAGGAAGATGGTTGAGATGGAGGTGACGAAGGGGGAGATGAAAAAGAAAAAGGAATACCTGTGGGTTCGTGCTTTGCTTGTGCCTTTACAGCACCCTTTCTTGCTTTAATTCTGACGCCCTGGAGCGAAGGCTTTGCAGCGGTGGATTGCTGAGACATGCACTGGCGTCGACAAGTGGAAGGAGGAGATCAAGAGACGATCGGCTATTGCCGAAGATAGCCATAAACAAATGATGTTGTGCGCGATCCGTTCTTGGTACTCACCACCATCATCCATGGCTACCCGCTTCACTGACTCTCCCAATGCTCGGTCCAAGTCTATATCTACTGCTGATCTCGATACAAACGGGGTTTGTCTTTTTCTCTGCAATTTGCCACATTTCTCATCTCGTTTTAGGTCCTAAATCGTCATTCCATTAACCACCCCACCTTTGCTGTCGGCGTCTCAGAGGACAAGGGTACTCGAAGAACCATGGAGGACGCCCATTCTTTCATCGTCGACTTCGATGGTGTCAGAGGTCAAGGCTTTTTTGCTGTCTTCGACGGCCATGCTGGCAAGCATGCAGCAGAGTGGTGTGGATCCCATTTCCATGAGGTAATTAAAACAAGCGTCATTTCGCTCTGACCTTGCGTCATGCTAACCTCTCTGCAGTATCTCCTCAAAGCAATCCACGCATCACCCGATGTGTCCATTCCTGATATACTCAACAGTACTTTCCATGCGGTCGACGAAGCTCTGTCGCGCATGTGCGAAGAATCGGAGGGTAAAATTCACTCTGGGTGTACCGCGGTCACTGCCTTCGTGCGCGTAGAAGACGCAGACGGTCGCCAGTCCTTCCTCACACCGTCTTCCTCTCCAGGTGCCGATTCTCCTCAGTCTGGCCATAGTCAGAGCAACAGCGTCGATGGCGACGTGGATACTACAACTCTGTCGAACCTGACCAACGGCTCTGACGCCAACAAGGCACAGAAAGAGAAAACCTCTTCAACTAGCCGAATAAAGCGGGCTCTGCGAACCTTGGGAGGCGCTGGTTCAAGTAAAACACATATTTCGGGGAAATCATCTTCAACCGTCAATGAGGGAGTGACAATAACAATTCCACCTTCAGATTCCAAGTTTGTCCTCTACAGTGCCAACGTTGGTGATGCTCGAGGTGTTTTATCCAGAGCAGGCAAGGCAGTGCGTCTGACGTATGACCATAAGGGAAGTGACAAACAAGAGGCCAAGCGTATCACGGACGCGGGCGGATTTGTCATGGGTGGACGCGTAAATGGCGTTCTCGCTGTAACAAGAAGTCTTGGTGATTCATCCATGAAAGAGTTTGTTGTTGGCGCGCCTTATACCACAGAAACCGAGCTCTGCGAGGAAGACGAGCTGTTGATTCTTGCGTGTGACGGTGTGAGTTCCGTCTTTGTTTGAATGCATTCATGATCTTAATTTGCCATTTATCCAACCAGCTTTGGGATGTGATTGGGGACCAGGCCGCTATTGAACTGATCCGTGAACTCGAAGATGCTCAGGCTGCGAGCGAAAAACTGTTGAAACATGCTCTAGCTCACCACACGAGTGACAATGTCACTGTGGTTGTAGTCCGGTTCAAACATTCGGGACTGATAGCGTAGCGAAATATTGACCGAACTTTCTGACTTGTTGTGTTCGTTGTGTACGGATTGTAAAAATAATGTAGATATACTTATGTACAGAATAGTAATCGGTGATGCCGGCGTCGTCGCCTTGATTCTGAAGCATTGGTTCGAGGCAGTGGTCCATGAGTGATCGACCAAGTACGTAAAGGAGCTAGCTTGTAGTGCAGACATCGCTTTGGCCAAGCCTTGCCTTCTTCGCCTCTTGTGCTCGAACCACCACGTCCCTCTCCCTCTCAACGACCTCATACGGCTGGCACCGATGTATCAACCCTATCCGGGACCTACCCCTCCCTATGCCTCTGATCCCAACTACTATGTGAACCCCACTCAACCTCTCTCTACCGGCGACGTCAAAGATCCGTATGCAGGCGGTCGCTTCAAGCCAAAGAAAAAAATAAACGACCCAATATTCTTGATCCTCTTTGTCCTCCAGGTATATTTAACCCTTAGCTCATCTGTCACTGGGCCGACGCTTATCGACGTCCGTTTATAGTTCCTCGGGTTTGCGGCCCTTTCTGGTATCGCATTGAACACATGGATCTCTCAAGGTGGCCTCGGTGGAGGACTGGGCAAAGGTGGAGGACAGACTGGGACGACCGTCACTCTCAATAGGCTCGTTTCCGGCCCCTTGTTCTCTAGTTATTTCGAAACCTCGTCTGACACTTAATGGCTGCTTTAGGAGTACTGTTTACCTTCTGCTACTCGTAACTGCTGCTGCTGCGTTGCTCTCTGCCGCTTATCTCGCGTTAGCGCGAATGTTCACAAAAACGCTGATGCATATTACTCTCATTTTGACGATCGCCTTGAACATGTTGAGTCACTGATCTTTTTCTCTTTTTTCTCTTTTTTTTTTTTGTAAAGACTCACTTTATTTTTATTTTTTTCATAGCGGTATCTGTGTATATTATTGGATCACAAAATACTGGTGTAAGCTTCCAGCCTATTCGACGCTACCTATCAGGCTCTGATAATTTTTTTTTTGTGTGTGTACAGCCGGTGCAATAATCTTTACAGTCATCGCAATTCTCTCTGTCTTGTCGTACTTTGGCTTCAGATCACGGATACCCTTGGCATCTTTGCTTCTTCAGGTTGTCATGGATGTTTCCAAGCACCATACCAGCGTTTATGCAGTCGCCTTCGCCTCGCTGTTTGCTCAAGCAATCCTTGCGGTGTACGTCTATTTTTGTCAGCGTCAGTTGCTTCGAACACCACTAAACATTTATTTCGTTCAGTTGGTATACCTTTACTACTATCGCCACGTAAGCCACGACGCTTTATAAGTTTTCCAAGGCACTCTTTTCTCATTCTCGATCTAGCTATTCCAAATGGACACCTGGCAATCCATGTAAGTTGATAGTTAGTTGGACGAGTAGTAGTCTAAATCATTCTCCCTAGCGTGCGCTTCGTCTAGCTGCTCTAGCGGAAAGGTCGCTGGTCTTATCTTCTTCGAGACGTTTTCTTTCCTTTGGACCTCCCAAGTTATCGGCAACGTCGCATTATCAACACTCGCTGGTGGCCCGTACGGATCGTGGTATTACTTTGGACCACGCGCCCTCGGTGAAATGGTAGATATTCTTTTCGTCTCCATTCTCCATATTCTGAGATATAACGGAAATATTTCTATTAGCCCAAACACCCCACTCTCTCTGCTTTGGGGCGTGCATCCACTCTTTCGCTTGGGTCCATTGCATTTGGGTCTTTGATCGTGACTCTGCTGGAACTTTTGAAAATGATCTTGAATGCTGCCCAACAAAATGCCAACGCTGATGGACATCGTGAGTTTCCCTCATCATGGAAGATATTAGGAGTCAAACCAATTGCATCCCATGTTAGCGGTCGAGGCTTGTCTTGCCTGCTGTGCTGCCTGTTTCATTGGCCTGATCGAAAACCTGGTGGAATACTTCAATCGATATGCGTACATCGAAATCGGTGGGTCCAAATTAAAACATATCTTCTTTAATAGTGACTCAAATTTCTTCAAAGCTTTATACGGGAAACCATACATCGCGGCGGCCAAAGACACCTGGAGGCTGTTCAAAGATCGCGGTAGGGAAATATCATTTCGTTTTCTCGTTCATTCTCATAAATGTGCTCTAGGTATCGATGCACTGGTGAACGACTCCCTCGTAGGAATGAGTAAGTGAAATTTTTGAAACTTTTTTCTTGTCTAATAAATAACTCGTCGATTAGCATTGACATGGGGTGCCTACGCTGTCGGCCTCCTTTGCTCCTTGTTTGGATACCTTTACCTACGAAGTAAGTGACACTTACCCCGTCGTGGACCCCAGATTCTAATCGACCAACAGTTACTGCTCCTTCATACAACAGTAGTGGTCAATACACGGCACCCATCGTCTTGTTCTCGTTCTTGATTGGGTTGGTCTGCTGTAAGTCTATCTGTTTTTCCGATAAGATTTGACAATGACGGCTCGCAATAGCCATGACGACAACGTCTGCGATCGAGGCAGGAGTATCAACCATGTATGTTGTTTAATGATTTTTAAATGAATTCTGCCTCACTCAAAGCATTACAGATTTGTCGGCCTTGGTGAAGATCCCCAGGTTTTGGCTATACGTGCACCTGAATTGTTCTCGGTATGGTTTCTTGACTAAAAGAAAATCTCGACAATTTTCTGAAAGCTCTGTACAGATGATTGCGGCAACATACCCCGATGTGACTCGTGGAGTCCCAAGAGGATGATAGCCATGCGAATTTTGGACTTTGGTAGTATATAATTTTGATCTATGTAGTTTGGATGCAAATACAAGTTTACGTCATTTATTGTCACGAGGTCCTCCTATTTCCGAGTCCATTTATGAGTGCTGCGCCTTCTCTCAAACACGTTCATTGAGCCTCAGTTTTCTCGTCAGTACAGCCAACTGCAATGCGCAAGACCTCTTACTTTGTCACTTTTTGTCTGGTGGCAGGCACTCTCCTCGTCGTTCGTATACCATCGTTCATAATCAGGCTAGCCTTGCGTCCTAACTGATTTGCATTATTCAGAATTTCGTCACCTCTAGACGACCTGACTGGTAGCAACATATCCTTCATCTCCTGTTCCAAGTTTTAAAAATCGTCTTTTCAAGGCTTATAGTTCAGTACGAGGAGATTATGTACACGAAAGTGACAGTGTACTTCGGTCTCGTCGAGCGCTGTGAACTCACTGTCTCTGAAGTCCCTGGCCCTTCGAACAAAGGCAAAATCTCATACAGGAACTACGAATGTCGAGCCTTCCCAAACAGCGTCACAGACCATTGCGACAAAGAGAACAAGGCCTTTTGTGCTGCATGGACGAGCGCGGGTTATCTTGATCAAATGGCCATGGGTTTCGCCGTGGTTGCATTGGTTGCCATCCTTTTTGGTGTGAGCACCCATTCGAGAAGGAGGAGGATCTGGAGAGCCGTTGCTGGACTTTTGATATTACAAGGCACGATTCAAAACAATCTATATTTTGTTGGAGGATGGAAATGCTTACATTTTGATCCAGGCGCTTGCCAAATTGCCTCCTTTGCTGTTGTGACTGAGATGTATCGCACGTCAAGTTATCCCAGTTTTGAACGAGCACGTCCGGGTGCGTATTGCCTCTCGACCTTCTCTACGATCCACTCTACTTACGGTTCCCTTGTCCCTCCCCTTTAGGACCATCATATATCGCACACACATTTTCTTGGATATCCACCATCGTAATCGCACTCGGCGTCATCATGACCGGTATATCCGCGGGAGCAGGGCAGACATGGGCTGCCGGAAATCATGCCTACCAACCCATTCATCCTTGATCGTAAGATTCCGCCCAATGCTTTGCGATGTATTGAGATACACAAGTAAGACTATCGTTACAATATTAAACCGTTCTTCCAGTGCTCTATGTTGTATTATAAATGTATATCAAGCAGTATCATACCTACCTCTACGCCATGCCCTTCTTCATATTATCAAACTTGCTGTCAGCGTAAGACAACCAGTTAGTGCTCTTCTCCAATCCACCCATCGCGTCCTTGACAATAGCAACAAGGCTCTTTCCTGGCTGTGGGTCTTTGCCAGGGCCTGTTTCCATGCCGGTCCTCGAAGAACCTTTGTCACCGCTGAGTTCCCAGAACATACTCCCTCCCAGATTCTCCCTCTTGATATACTGACCCTTCCATTTGGCAACCGCCTCATCGTCGAAGCTGATCATTTCCTTCTTGACTGGGTCATAGGACCAACTCGCCCCAAGGTTTTGATCTTCCTTCACAGTGGATCCAGGGAGAGGGAGTGCGCGATAGTCGTATGTACCAGCCTCCCAGGTTCCTTGGCCTTGGCCAGAGAAAGGCTTTCCAGGACCAGTTGTGTTGAGGAAAGACCTTCCATAAAGCGGGATACCGAGGACGAGCTTGTCGCGCAAGACTCCTTGACTGATATACCATTCAACGGCACTTGATCCGTTGAGAAGCCCGCCATAGAGGTTGGCTTGGTGGTTCGCGGCAGTGTCCCAAGATCCAGCTGATTGGAAGAGGTTAAAATGTGTAGAATGACGCTTGCAACGTAGGGAAAAAAACATACAGAAATCATAGGCCATGAGGTTCCAAAAGTCGAGAGATTTGTCCATCTCGCTAACCTGAAGCTTCTTGTAGTGTTCTGGGCCACAGGGAGCAGCGATCTTGGAAACGAAATGTGTCAACATAAGACTACTGGTGAACGTCTCGCAAACGTTACTTACAGACAACAAAAGCTTGCAACCAGACCCTTTCTGAGCAGCACGCTTATCCAAAGCGGCCCTCAGTTCCTTCAGCAACGAAGTATATCCTGAGGCTTGCTTGTCGTCTGTAGGGTACTCGTAGTCCACGTCCAACCCATCCAATCCGTAGTCCTCGAGGAGCTTGAGCGACGTCTCGACGAATTTAGCCCTCATGGCGGAGCTGACGACGACCGGGTGGATCGAGGAGGAGTATGTCCATCCACCGATGCTGAGCAGAACCTTGAGCTGACGGTTCTGCTTCTTGAGGTTATAAATGGCCTTGAAGTTGCCGTAGAGGTTGTTACCGACGTCATTCCAGGAATCGCCGGCGTAATGGATGTCTTGGTCCGCCCACAGATCGGAGAGGTAAACTTCTCCAGTGTCGGGTTTAATGTTGGCAAATGCGTATAAGATGTGGCTAAAGAAAGTGTTTTGTGAATTTGGTTGGTTTGGGAAAGACAGAATGTTGGAGCATACGTCAAGTCGTTGACGGGGATGAGGGAGGGAGGGAATTTGCGCCCATATATGCCCCTAATAAATCATCATTGTTAAGCTCCTTGGGAAAAGGAAAGGCGCATCTGCCATACCAGTTCACGAAACTACGAAGAACGCGGTATCAAGGTTAGACGAAATCCGAGATATGGATCGGCAAGGAAAAAGACGCACTATCCAATACTGTATTTACCGTCGCAAGGCATCTTTGGATCTGAACACGGTCGATCTTTATCAGGTATAGGTTTCGAGGGTTGGGGTAATTGCGGGTGGAAGGAGTACTGTCGAAACTTATAGAAGGAAAACGCGAGGAAGAAAAGGACAACAGCGAGTAGGGCTCTGCGACGCGTGAATATTGACCCCTTTTTGGAGTGAGAATCTGAGTCTTGGTGAACAAGGCGTTGCGGTAGTCTGTCTGAGGGCTCCGAGGTAGGAAGGGGTTGGTATGAAGTTGAAGACATCCTTATGAATGCCGTCGATGTTTTATAGAGGTCGGACCTGAGAGAAAGCCTGCGGAATTTCTGGAACAGCCACGGCGGCTGCCTCTGCACAGCTTCACCGAGACATTCAACGCGCGAGAACACGACTTTGTTCAGACCAGTCACCAGACATTGAGCAGCACTTGCCCAGATTCCTCAGCCGTGTCCCTGTCTCACCTTCGCATGGTCGCGATTTACAGTAACAAAGTGCAATTGGAATTTATTTGATTTTGATACTCTACAAACAATCACCAATCGCGACCCCGGCTTGGAAGGCTCTCCTCGAGTTCCAAATTTTCATTATTAACCGCAGTTTGGGAACCTGATGAATGTGACAAGGTGTCATTATCAAGCGGTCCCAGAAGTTCCGCTCCCAGATTCCCCACTGTAAAGAAACTTTTCTCATCTCTCGAAGATGGTTGACTATTCGTGTAATTTGTATCGATGATCGTTGTGAAGATAGCTGAGGACGTTCTTGGGGGCGATTCACTTGCCCCTGAAGGACTGAACATGGGGTCCAACTTGGTTATTTGAGATCCATGAGGAGAAGTTGGCGTATAGCGAAGATTCAGCTGGAGACGGGATATCATGATCGAAGTCAAAATCTGGCTGAAACTAAATCAAGGCTATCAGATCAATGTCCCAAACACCTATGAGAAAAACAAACCTTGCCCCAACCGCTTTGAGATCGCCCAACGCCAGCTGAATAAATGATGGTTAAAATTTGTCATTTGTCATAGTCGAGGGTTGGAAAAACGTACAAAATAAATTAAAGTATTCATTAGATTGACCCCAAAGATGACAACAAAATACAACGTCCCATCTCGAAGTAATATTTCCATTGCACTGGAAGAATGAGTAAACTTGGATCATCCGTCAGAGAGGATTGCTCACGTCATCCGACCATGTTTGCGCATGTACCGAACAGTTCGCCACAACGTCAGGATAAAAATGCAGGAATCAGTAACCAAGGGTGCGCCCCATAGAGCGGCTTTCAGAGGGGTTGAATCAGCAGAGGACAATCAAAAGCTCGCACCAAACCCCACATACCGAAAAATGAATTTTTTCCCGTCAGCACGCATCCTGATGCCAGACTGTCAGAAGCTGCTCAAAATAACCCGCAAAGATTAAATACCTGGAAAGCCATGAGGTTGTGGTACGCCTGGTATTAAAAAGGGTTATAAACGCTCAAGTCAGGACTCAGCATGTACCCAGGCCAACAAAACAATTACTCACGCATGCCATTGTGCACCGCCCACCCAGACACGATTACTTGACCAGCCAAAAGGCACAGTAAAAAGACGAGTAGCCTTTTGTTCCCCAGATAGAGCGCGTAGACACGAAGGATCATTATTACTAAATGGAAACAATCAGCGTCAAATAGAGAACCAGAAAACCAACAGAGAGACCCACGTTCGGCGACTGTATTTACCCGACGTAAGTTCAGAGACCATGGAATAGAGACCACTGAGGCTTACCTGCGACGAGTGAAGTTGTGGATGCTCCGGCAAATTTTACATAACGTCGACACCTTTGAACCATTGACGGTTATGGATTAGAGGAAGGTTTTGGGCGAAAAGACGTACATCTGCAATAAAACCTATTAATTATTGACCTGGATTGAAAAAAGCAAATCTTCCATACCGAGTCCGACCAAGTGGTTTCATGAAATGCTAAGATGGGTTAAGAAATGAGAATGAATTTTGGTTCAAATTCGCCAATAATTACTTGCCAACTTGAATCACGATGTATTGAAAATGCGTGACGTAGCGATTGAGGTAAAAGAGCAGGGTGGGAAGTGTAAATGGTCGGGACCAAATTTTTTCTACCTGGAGGAGGCATATCAGAAAGTGGCTTGAAGGGATGGCCTGAGCACACCACCAACCTCTTCACCAAACGTCAACACTGAAATGAGACACTGAGTCAATAACACAATTTCGCGTGATGGTTGAAAGATAAATGGCGCACTGTGATCAAATACAAGCATAACATAGTTTGATGTGTGGAATTCGTAGTTCCCAAGCCTGGATAAAACTCATGTGAGTTGATTTCAAAAAAGGGAGTAAAGCAACAACAAGTGAGCCAAAGCAATTGGAACTGGTAGAGGCATGCTGGGGATATAAGCAAGCAAGGGAGAAATGCGCTTGTGGGTGGTTATATATAAACCAATCGACTGCTCTTTGGGTTTCCGGCTGTCAAGGTCTAACTCAAGACTTCAAACCAGATTAGACTCGAACCAAGAGATCACTGAAGGCTACGTGTACCGTTGGCGGGAGCTCCACGGCAGGATTTTGCTTTTTGATTCGGAACTTCGAGAGTTCGAACTTCGAATTTTATTTATCTTCGGCTTCATATCAATACAGATATAAATAACTCACAAATAGAGTAATTAAAATCAGTG
>JAHXRV010011568.1:0-76459 GCA_019904355.1 Psilocybe tampanensis | reverse complement strand
TTTCCCCCCCCCGCCCCTTCCCGACGCCCCCCACACCTGACTCCAGTGAAAAAGAAGGGGGGAGGGAAAAACTTTGAACAACAAAAAAAAAAAAAAAAAAAAAAAAAAAAACCCAGTGGTTAGGGGCGATGATGACGCGAGCGGGTAATCGGGAGCAACAGTTAGCTGAAATTTCGCTGGCGAACTGCGAGAGTAATCAAAGGGTAGTCGACAGTCACTGGCCAGTAAGGTTGTTTGCAGAGCCTTCACATTTGTGGTCGTTGAACGAGATTCGATTAGGCATGAGCGGACCAGGGTAAATTCGGACCTAAAGAATATCATGGAGGGGAATGAGGTGAAAAATCATCAGTTGGATGTTTTGCTGGGAGTAAATGAGTCTTGATCGTCTCGTTCCGCGATAATGCCTTGCAAAATCCAACCAGTCGACTCGGATGGGGGACCACGAAAAAGATGGGAGAAAAAAATAAGCAAAATCCATTTATAAATAGATAAATATATAAAAAAACCCCTCCCAATCCGTTAGATAAATAGAAGGTGAATCGAAAAAAGTGCAATCATAAAAATCGCATAAAGATAACCATAAGAAAAAAGGAGAAGAAAAAAAAAAAAGAAAAAGAAAAAAAATCCAACGAACGGGAAATGGAGCAACATAACAATAATCTCATCCCGAACAGCACTGAGCAGTCGACCACGGTTTCTTCTTATCGTCGTTGTTGAGTCGTATAGTGTCCGTGCCACTGGCCTCCCGGAAATGCATCGTCCTCGCATCAACCCACTCTTCGTATTCCCACCTCCGGACCACCCTCTGTGCGATGTACTCAAAAACATCAGCCACACCCTCACCCGTCTTCGCAGATGTAAAAAATAATTTCGGTCCCTGATCAGGGGGTAGAGGAGGGGCGAGAGATATTGATGATGATGGGATGAGTGGGGACACGGAGGGCGTTGCTGACCCAGCGGAGGTGGCTGCTGCGGCACCGTTCTCGCGAGCGAAGAGGCTTGGGGTGATTGTGGCTCCGCTGCCTGAGCTTGCACTGTTGGTGGATAGCATGGTCATGCTTCGCTGGCGGATGCTGCCAGTCGGACTGATGGTGTCAAGTTCACTTGAAGTTGATGAGGCAGACCATGGTTCGGGCGATGACCGTGCGGATTGATAAATGTCAAATAGGGACGAGGAGGGTGTGTGATAGATGGTGAGTGTAGTATGTGTCGTCGTCATTGTTCCTGAGTAAAATCGTGAAGAGGACCGCGAGCGAGATTTTGTAAGTTGATGTTTTGGAGAGTGTGAGGCTCCGGGGTCAGCACGATGGCTAAGGTTGGGGGCTATCGCTATGGATGGGGATCTCGTGTTGCTGTTCCCCGATGATGAGCTCTGAGAAGGGAAGAGATAGGAGCTTGCTGTTGATAAAATCGACGGGGGCATCACTGTATGTTGGGAAGCAGAAAGGGAGTTGTCTGAAGACAAAAGTGGTGATCCATGAGAGACATTCGGAGGGAGAATGTTGATGTCTATAGGGGTTCTTGAGTCTGAAGGAGGCATGAGTTCATCCAAGAACTGCAAAGCTTCTGACTCGGAAACAACCCCTTCCCCGCTGCCTCCCTTTCCAACCAAGTCGATTTTGTTTCCGACGACGACGCAACAATAATCGTTCATATCGGTATCGCTGGATAACGGAGCCCGTTCGCAAAAGTCAGCCCACCATTTCTTCATCGACAGCATCGTCTCCGGGGCGTTAACATCGAACATAAGGAGCGCTGCATCTGCACCGCGAAAGAATGCTGTCGATAAACTCGAGAAGCGTTCCTGTCCCGCTGTATCCTGCATTCAAACAAAGAATCAGCATGAATTGTTCGCGTAAGATTCGGGCAGAAATATTGACCCAGATTTGCAAGGTTACTGACTGGTCTGGTTGGGTAGGATGAGGTAGTATCTTCGTGATAAAATCCGCGCCTATGGTAGCCCGATATCCAGAAGAAAAGCGTCCTGAAATGTACTATAAATTGTCGTTATCAGTTGCCCTTTTACAACTAAATGAGAACGCACTTTTCCTCGGAGACTCGTCTTTCCAACGCCAGATGAGCCAATAACGACCAGCTTTACAGTGGGCATCTCTTCCGTCGTCGTAAGCGCAGCTTTCGGCGTACGTTCATCAGATGTCGTGGTTGAGGACAAAGGCTGTTCGTTGTTGGAACCATTTAGTGAAGCATGATGGCGGAGTATGTAGTCGGAGTCTTAAATGTCGGCAAGTCGGCTCAACCAAATCTTGTCTTCTAAGTTCTTATTCCACCACATGTAAAGCTCGAGTTTGAATGTGAATATTCACATTAAATGTCTTCATCGACAGCCTAGACCAGGAGGAACAATTGTTGGTGTCCATCTGTCATATGTGTGTATCTACCTGCATGTTTGACATTAAATTATTGACTGACCGAACTGTCTGCCATTGGTCTCCCAGGAGTGTCTTGGCAAGAGAAGTATTAGAAGAGTATATGTATTGATGGCAAAAAATTAATGTGATGTGAGGTACTTTAGATATTAGTGTTGGAATTATTGTTCACGATTGTGTGTCCACTGGTGAGGCTGACGGAGACTTCTTTGACCCTGAACCGAAGATCCCAAATCGTGATTTTCGTGGCCGAGATAGATCTTCGTCCGACGCTCTGGGTGTTTCTCTCACTTCGGAATCATCCATACCTGCACCGGGCTTCACCTGTTCAGCGTCCTTTGTGCTCATCGTCGTCGCAGGGGTCTTCTTCTTCCACCCGAACCACCCAGACTTCTTATCCTTCACCTCAGGCATTCCATACATCTTGATAAACTCCTCGCCTCTGATCCTCAGGAACTCTTCCACGAGCGCGACATTCCGAGAGTTCGCTTTGAACATTCCCACAAAGACATCGCCTGCAAATGGAACGAACCCGACTCCGGCACTGACAGCGTTGTTGAGAAGCATTCGTCGGAGAAGCCAGTCCGGAATGTCGAGTTCTCTCGCAGGTCGCACAATAAGGAGATAGTTGAGCGAGATGTCGGCGACGTCCCCGACCAGTGGTATAAGGCCGATGATGAACGTCCATCCGAAGCGCATCCCGCAGAGGCTAAAACCCTTGTCGAGGTAATGCGCTCTGGACATTAGCTTTTTGAGGATTCGAGCATCCCGCTTGGACAGTCCAGGTGGTATTTGACGCTGTGAATGAATATCAATGCGATGCCTGAGCATGCTAAATGATGGTAGACGCACCTTTCTGCGCTTCTCTTTCCCTTTCGCATCTGTGTATGTCTCGTATAGGGGGTCCGCCGGGGCATATTGTTCGAGATGCTGCGCAAACAGTCGCTTTCCAGTTTTCGTCAGAAGGGTGGTCATTTTTAGGTGTTCATGGAATTTGAGAAAGAGGTGAATTTATATCCCTGTGGTTGTGGCTCTGTGTGGGGTCGTCGTCACTGGCAGTGTCGCGGATTGCAACATTGCCCGTCAGGCTATACTCCGCTGACGTATAAAGGCCCCGACGGAAAGCTCCCTGAACGGATCACAACTGCCGCTCTGCCGTTACTGATACTCAAAAGCGGAACAAGACTAGGAAAATGCCATTGACAATCGTTTTTCAAAAATTCAGGATGCGTTCGGCGTTGTTCAAGGTGTGCAATTTTCCAGATTTTGTCCAGATTGTCGAAAGATTGTCTTAGGAGTTTGGGAGTTCGTGCGTGACCTTGCTGGCTACCGCCTGGGGGTCGTGGATAGTCCGTCTAGGGTCCGAAGTGTACCAATTTGGTACCAATCACTGACAAACAAGGATAAGTATGTTTCGGTCGTCAGCCGCTGCGGCGGCTACTTACAGACGTGTGCCCGTGCCCTGATCATCACACAATCCCCTGGCTATCAATAATCACTGGTTCTCTTGCTTCCCTCGACTGTTTGTCAACTGTGGCTTTTTTTTTCGAATAACTTCGTGGCCCCGGGTGCGTTATTGTTGATCAGCTATGCTAAAGATGTTCCTTGAATCGCGTGCCCTGGCTTACTATCGTCTGCTCGTTCTGGCCGCGTCATCGTCGGATCGTCCAAATGGTGTTCCATGTGTGCAGCATGACCTTGCCATCTTGTCGTTGTTGCATTCGAATTTCGGGACCGGCTCACGGGGCTTATCTGGTGACTCTATTTCCTCGAGATCAAAAAAAAAAATTCATAAAGAGAGTTTGATGCTTTAGTGCTATCAAAAGGCATGAACATGCGTCATCTTATCACGGATTCGAGGATGTCATATTGATAACATGTGCTCTCAACTCCAGGTCTTCACAGAGATAGAATAAGAATTTATCCGTTGCCCAATGCCCACATACGAGCATCTCCCAGAGCTCATGGGATGTCTTTGCTGCGTAAAAAAACTTTGTTTGAATAGATAGCGAGGACTCGCATTCATGTCTATTCTCATGAAGTGTTCATGAGACTCGGACAAACACTATTTGTGTTGAATATTATCATTTTTATCCCTTTGGAGACATTTTATGCGATTCCAATCGTGTATGCATTCTCACTGGTGTACCGTTTAGTGACCCGTCTTCTGTTTTGTGCTGTCATGTCCAGGTCTCTTGGCAGTCCAAGTTCCGCCCTCCCTTCAAGTTGTGACCTATATTCGTCTCCGGACCTCCGAATTTTGGCATACAGTTGTTGTCAGAGTCTATCATCCTGTGGTAGCATTATGCTACCCCCGCTTTCAATTGGTCACACTTCACAGTGCTATTCTTATGGCGCTTCTTTGCGCTGTTCGGCGTGACTTTTCAATGGATACACCCACAGTCACTTGAGTGCGTACTTTCCCCAGGCTTCTGTTGTTTGGCTAATATGAAGTTTAATCGTCAGACTGGCCCGCTGGGTCGTGAATGATCCAGGTGGTATTGCAACTACTTGCTGGCAAGTATTTTTAAGCTGCTCTATACCTGCCATCCACATGGATTGCGAGGCTGACCCGATGTCCTGGCGATAGAAACTTGTGGCCTGCCTTGTACCCAAATGAAGCCTGAAAGCAGCGCCTGAAATAGCCATAACTGGCCTAGGACGCAGATATTTAAGCCTGGTTGAAATTTTCTTTGGTCTGTAGGAATCCGCCTCTGGTCGCTCGTCTATTGACAGTGCACTCACTTCTGCAGCTTCATTGTCAAGACTCGCATCACTCGAATCGAATCGTTAGCGCCAACATGCCATCTCTTTTTAATTTGATCATTGTGGCGTCTGTGTCCATGTCCGCCTTAGCAAGGCCATACTCCCAGACAGAAAGCCATGTCGGTGGCGACTTTCTCAATGCCTTCAATATCGAGGCTATTCCTGACCCCACCAACGGGCGTGTGTGAGTGTCATCCCCCACGTTGACGGTCTAGTCGACTCGATTTAAAATTGACTCCCCCTCATTTTCAGGAACTACGTGGATGCGTCCACAGCAGCTCGTTTGAATTTGACATTTGCATCCAGTAGTCACTTCATCATGCGTGCCGATTCCAAGACAGTTTTAAGCGCCAGCGGCCCTGGGCGCAACTCGGTCAGGATGCAGTCGAACAAACAATACACAACTGCTGTGATGGTGTTCGTCGATTTTTTTTTTTTTTCTTGCTCCAGTATTAGTATCATGGGTCTGACCCTCATCGCCAATTTTAGCTTCAACATTCGTCATATGCCTGAGGGATGTGGGTAAGTACCTTTTCCTCGCATCGGGTAAAATCTCATCTAATTACGGTCTTCTCAGAACGTGGCCTGCCGTATGGACTGTAGGCGGTAACTGGCCTTATGAAGTAACTATGACTTGTATACCTACTTTCTCCTTTATTGAAACTCAAACGACTTTAGGGAGAGGTCGATATATTGGAAGGCGTCAATAACCAAGGAGCCAATCAAATTACTCTCCACACTGGAGGAGGTGAGTTAAAGGGAGGCCATCTTGGATCAAACAGTTAGCTGATATGTTGTCGGTATAGGAGGGTGCACAATGCCTTCGAGCCGGTCCCAGACTGGGTAGGTTTGCTTCCTTCTCTGGCATCAAGCTATCGGGGTATTTACTGCATTCCTGAAATAGAACGATAGTCGGGAATGATTGTGATACAGCGGACACACATAACGCAGGCTGTAGCGTCAAATCCCGCGATTCGCGAAGCTATGGTCCCACCTTCAATGCTGATGGTGGAGGATGGTACGACTATTATCCTATTCCCTGTGATTTGTGAATATCGGATATTCATGTGAACTATCCCAGGTATGCCCTTGAGCGCACCAACTCGTTCATCAAAGTTTGGTTCTGGTCTAGGCAGGCATCAGGAATACCTTCTGATGTGACCAGTGGGTCCTCAAGTGTAGATACGGATAACTGGGTAGGACGGGTACCCCTCTGATTGCGAAGAACTGGTCTGACCCAACTTCTATCCGACTCGCTAGGGGACACCGACTGCATTTTTCCCAAGCACCAGTTGTTCGATTTCGTCTAAATTCGGCCCTCACAACATCGTCTTTGATTGTAAGCATCATGTTCCAGTCATCATGAGATATATCATCTCACAAGGCACATCCATCTCCAGTGACTTTCTGTAAGATCTCATCGAAGTGTAATAAAAAAAACAAAACTGATTTGGTCTGTGATAAGGTGGTGATTGGGCTGGTTCTTCGAATGTGTACGCTGCATCCGGATGCCCATCTACATGCGTTGGTAGGTTTCAATATATCGAACCATTTATTTTGGATGTCCCGCTGACTCTAGGTTACCTCAGATTTTGTCAATAAAAACCCTTCTGCGTTCGTCAACGCCTATTTCGACTTTGCATCGCTCAAGATATACGAGTAAATCTTCCGGCTCCCGATCTCGTCCCCAAGTTCTCTTTATCGCTTTCGTATGCTCAACTGTCGGCCTGACTCACCCTTTGATACCACGACTCGGATATACTTACACGTATCGAGTTCTTTTTTGTAAATGTGTATTTGTATTGCCATACTTGTTTGTTATTTACAGGCTTTCAGGAATTCCAATGTACAGTATCAGGATTCAGCACATTAGGGTCGACTCAATTCTATGAAACAATTTCGGCAAGGGAATCGACAAGGACAAAGCAAAAACCTGGGTACGTATGAACGGAGAACTCGAAATGAAGACACCTTTGCAGGCCTGAAATGGCAATGGTACTGTATGCTACACTGTTGCTACACTGTAGGATAATTTAATAATGTAGGACCACTCAGGTCACTCAATAAATATAACTCATTTGTACTATATTCAAGATTGGAAGGTGCTGATGTATGAGTGGGGAATCCAGTATCTCGATGCTCAGAGGACCCTCGCCCATCGTTTTCAAAGGAACGGAGGATTCGAAGGTGTGGCAGTGCGTCGATGAGAAGTTTCACGCAGTCTCTCACAGTGATGAGACGGTCGATGGTGGCGTTACTGACATTGTCCCAGCGAGCGCTAATGTCCTGGAGCTGACGGTACCCCAAGGAAACCGACTGGGATTTTATATGGTCCCACTGGTGGTAGACCGGCCTCCGTACGGGTGTGAAAGCTCCCGGATCTGACGACTGGCTCATCGAGGGAGCCTTGCATCGTGGCGTCGTATATCTGGTCTACGCCTTGCGTTGATTGCGCGTCTGAGATCCGGCGTATGTATGTCGTGCTCCAGACGCAATGGCAGAGCGCGATGATGGTGCCACAGAGGTAGTAGACTAAAGTAAATAAAGAGTTTCAGCGTTTGAACGCTTTGAAAGTCGAATGGAAAGGGAAATAGACCAACCTTCTTTTGAAGCGCAGTGGACGCGTTCGGACAGAAGGTTCGAAGGAGGCCGAAATTTGGGTAGTTCAAAGGCGAAATATCACAAGGAATTTTGGCGTTGATGCTTCGGTAGATTGAACCAGTCAGTTTAGTCGTTTAAAAAAAAGAAACCAGAGAGCGCGCACCTCATTGGCTCGGATATGATGGACTAGAGTAGTACTTGATAGCAGTGATAAGTGAGGATTTTCTTGCTCTGTATTTATACCAGCTTCACCAATGGCATAAGATTGGGTAAATAGAAAGGCAATGGATGAATGTTGAAAGGAAACCTTTGGTCCGAGACTTGTGGTCTTTCGTCTTTCGTCTTTGGTCTTTCACCTTTCGCCGCCTTTCACCTTTCACCTTTCTTCTGTGCCCTTTGTGCGAAACAAGTCCAAGCTCGTATCAGTCTTTGAAGTGGATTCTTGCAACAATGAGCTCCTTGTCCTTCCTTAGCTCAATTCGTTAATAAAGAGAATAACGAGTCTGATTACTATTCGGAGGTTCCGGTAAAGGTTGTTTGAGAAAGATGAACGGAATGTGCAGTGGCATTCCAAAGAAACTATATTGATACATTGTACATACACATGTTACACAGACTTACAACGTGATATTGAAAGCCGCCCTTTCTTCGTCCGTCCAAGAGAAAACGGGAAGCGGATGAGCTTCCGTATTAAACACCCATGTGTCCAAAGAGAAGGAATCGACGTCGTCGAATAATAGGTAGAGGTATTTCAGCGTCTCCGCCAAGAAGTAACTAGAAAATATCAGAAGCAGAAATCACAGAACAAAGGAGAATACTACGCACCTGGGCATATCGTCCAAGTACATTATCGACCCTCCATCGATATTGCTGATACTCGAAAATCCGTATTTGGTACGGGTGTTGCTGTTTATGGATTTGAAAATCTCATATCCACGTTCCCGCCATTTTACGTCTCCCGTCGTCCGCCACATGTAAAATATACTCTCGACGGTCTATGAGCAAGACATCAGCGTTAAACAGACAAACGAAAAACAGGGCAAAATGACTGACCTCAGGGCGCAACAGGTACTGACTTACCCAGCCATTCGAATAGTCTCTAAGCGTGGCGTTCTTCTCTGGGACCGGGTCCGAAAGACCAGGAGGGACTCCCACTCGTCCTCCCGCCTCCCACTTGCGAATCTCATCCATCCAAGGCAAGCCATCTGTATGCATTCTGACCTCATCCGGTCCAAGACCACTCTCCTGGTCCGCATAGATAACAGCACAGGTCGTCGCTAGGCCCGTCGCTGCCCAATCATGTCTCTCCTTCACATCAGGTGGAAGGTCGAGAAGGAATGTGCCGAGAGCGAGGACGGCAGGCAGGAAACACGAAAGATGCTCTTGTCGATGCATCATCATCGGCGAGTCTTTATCGGTGACGTACATGAGCCCTCGGACGGGCGTAACGAAGATCAATGACTCGAGAATGCCATCGACAGACTTCAGATCTACGGGGAGAAAAAGACGAGCAATAATGATCAATGAATAGGTGGTTGTGCAAATGGGTTGTACTCACATTGCTGTCGAGCTTGTTCATCACCACTCATAACCCATTGTTTCAAGAAATATTCGTATCCGCTGTCTGAACCACCACCAACTGTCAAATGGTTTCCGCGAGGGAAACCTGACTCCAAGTACCAGTTGTCGGCAAAGAGACCATCGGTGACGTTAGCTCGATAGAAGACCTCCATCGCTGCTTGGACCTGGATAGCAGCAATTTGTCGGAACGGAAAATTATAAGACGAAGGACAAATTTAGGGACGCACACGTTCATAGTACTCCTTCTTTCCTGTCAACTTCGCGAGATACTTGAATTCCAGTTGACATGAGGTACCCTCCGCGAATAACAGAGTCTCATGCTGACCATCCTGTTTCCCTCTTGAATGCACTTATAAGATGACGCACACGACAACGGAACGAGACAATACGTACGTCTTGAGGTCAACAGAGAAAGCTGGAAGACCCGACTTCGTTTGGTTAAACGTAGGGAGAAGAATTTCTCCTACTTGATCGGCAAGTTCGAGAAGAATTGGATTACCAGAGAGGGCGAAGGCCGATAGGAGGCCTCCAAGGTATCGGATGGTTGTTTCGAAGAAGGGAATGAACTGGCCTTGCCCGTAGCGTGATTGAACTTCGGGCTATGGAGATCACAGAATGTAAGGTCATGCGGTTTTCGGAGAGAAATAATTTGCCAGACCTTGGTTATGTTTTTGAAATGCCAATCTCTCACACTGAGAACTGCAGCTGCGAAGTCATCCTGAAGGCCCATTATCCACATCGTATCGAGCGAGTCGAAAAGGGTAACTCCCCATCCGTTAAATCTAGTACCATGTTCAATCAATCAATCCTCCACTGCTCGAAGGGCAAAAGGTAGAACGGTGAAATTCACATGAGACTCACTTGTTTGATTGGTCTCCGGAGACAGAAAGCAATTCATCTGCCGGGAACGCCTTCATCCTATACCCATTCCACGCGTGTACGAACGCATCCTTCACTTCCTGCTTCCTCCCATCCCACATCCGCTGCTCTTCCGGTGTTGGCGGTAGTGGTTTTCGAACTGCCTCGTACATGATGTGCGACGGCCGACTAGGTCCATGCTCCCATATCGTGAGTATGGGTCGGAGAACTGGGTCCCAGAAGAAGAAGAGAACAAGGACGATCGACGATGTTAAAATGGTCCATCGTAGAGATGCTTTAGAACATAGGGGGCCGTATATCCTGCTTTTGTGAGGTTTGGAAGATGGAGACGTTGGAAGGGGTTGGTACGACGGGAGCATGGTGTTGAGGAAAGGAGGGATCGACCACGGTCAAAGTGGGTCCCAAGAAGCTGGCCAGCGTTTCCTGGACCACTCTCCGTACCGTGGGCATATTAAAGTCTTTCGTCTCCCTTCCGTCGGTCTTCTTCCTGGACAGTACAGATGCACAAGATCCGATGTACAACCATCCGTCACAACACTTGGAAAACCATAAGAATACCCCCGCCAAGACATTATAATTTCATATGGCCCCAGTGTGCCAGGATGTATATCGCTGTCAAAACAAATTTAGCGGAGTATATCCATGTCGTTGTCAGAACGTGAAATTTACCGAGTGTACATAGGTATACATTCTCGCCATGAGGAAAGGTGGTCGTTGATGCTTGCTATACACCCGGAAATGCGAGATCGTTTGTCAACGCCTTGATAACCAGTGGTTGGAACTCCTCCGTGTCAGTAATACAGACGAGGAGGTATGCTCCAACAGGCTCCAGCTACATATAACAAATTGAATTAGAAAGTGCGCCAGTAAGTCACTGACAGTGACCGATGAAAAGAAGGAACATAGAAGGGCTTGGCACAGATATTTTTGCGAATTTTTCCCAGATCAGGAGATCAGGACCTATCAGGACTCCGGAAGATCTGGTTGGTCAACGTCAGACACTCAAACCCCGACGCCCATCTCAATCCGTGCGGTGCAATGGCTCGAGGGAACGAGGGTGGGTCCGAGAGCCTACCGTGGACCAATAGTCGACTAGCAATGACTATTGTTCGTCGGGAAGACGCATCCAAGTCGCAACTCCATTGAAAGAACATTTTGGTCGAAATAGTTTGGAAGAACTCAACTTCAGTAATGCTGGAACGAAGGGAGATCGAAGCACTCCGGTACCCTCGAATGAGCGCCAGAATACCTCGGTGTGATGGTTTGACACTAACTTGGAACAAGGCGTGTCTGGGACATCAACACAAATACCCACGGCCTATATTATGATCAACAAGGTGTGGGTTTTTTCTCAGCAATTGCTCAGCTTGTTTTCTTACACTGTCACCCAATGCTTTGTCCAATTAGCGCCTTGAATCCGTGTGGCGGTCCTGAGCGCCTGATCGACGTGAAAGACCTCGAACCGTTGTCCAGACAGATGGCCTCCGAAATCATATCATACGGACACGTATTCCTCAGCCACGACGAAGTGAGAACCATCGTATCCAGCGCTCTGCGGCTGACCCTACCACCCGCGCATGAACCAATGGTATACGACCTTGCACCTAAGCTACCGGACGGGATCTCGGACTGGATCCATTTCTACGCGATTGGGATAGGCCATTTTCACGATGTCATCGGAGGATGTAACCCCAATGCCCATGGAAAGTATCCTTCTGGTCGCGGGCACCGGTTTTTTTCCGTGGCACGGGCGTGGCGGGCGCGGTAGGGGCGTTCGGGGCGTGTGGGCGATGGATCATGGGCGTGCGGGCGTGCTATTATGACCTTGGGCGAGCGGGCGTGCGCGGGAAGTGTTCGATAAATTGGCCTTGTAACGTCATGTGGATGGCCTGTCACTGTGAGATGTGCCGCTGCCCAACCGCTGCCCGCATGTGAGTCAGTGAATCATGATGTGACCTTTGGATGAATCACCATCCTTGGTTTTTTCTCCAGAATTTCAAATGGTTTCTTGGTTCTTCAAACCCGCCCGGTGGAATTATTTACATTTTTAGGTATGACTATACATTGGCCATAGAAACAGATACTTCATATATACTGTAAAAGAGTTTTCTTAAATAATTCTCAAATATTTCATCTTCTAGACGACGGAGACACTCTAGATCATCGTTAATATCCCCAGATTCACGTCGAACTTCGTAGTGATGACGCCGCCGCACCACATCCAGGTAATCATTGGGCGAAATTTGAATATTTGGGTTGTATTTGGGTTGATTTTGATCTGGTCCTCGAGTTTGCTATCTTACCCGACGGTGACCGTTACGGGTGGTATCAGAAAGGCTGTCAGGTCGGCATCGGGTGCCGACGTTCGGCAGCTGACACCCGTAATGTCGGCTTCGGTATGCAGCCCTACTTTCAAGGTATTTTATGATTTCAAATTTATCCTACAGCCCAACTAGTAAAACTATGGATTATGGCATGAACACACCTTTTGTAAGCCTTGGGAATGAGGACGTGCCATGGAAGTGCATGGGCGTGCTAGGGAAGTGCATAGGCCGAGGGGGCGTGCGGGGTCCCAGGCGCCGTTGTGGAAGTGCCAAGGACGTGCTGGGGCGTGCGGGGCGTGCCAATGAACATGGACATGTCACGTTGGGGCGTGGTGGGGGCGTGCTTGACATTTGTGTCAGAAAATCCTCTTATAACAATTTTTTAAACATATGGAGACATTGAGAATCATAACTACTTACACACCTACCTGGCCCACTGAAAGCTAACCGATGCCATAAACCCTCCATCTGAATTAGAACACTTTCTTGTCTATCCAGTCACTCTGCTGTCAATATTTCGCTTTGTTGTGTGATAAACCAGTATATTTAGTTTGGAATAACTGTATCCCACCATTGAATACACATTCAGTAGGCGAATGGGTACCAGGCGATGTCTCAATGGTGGGGTGAGGGAGTGAGTTCGACATTGTCACACGATCTGAGTCTGTGACAATACTTGTCACCGTGTCACACCCTACCCAATATGGCCTCAACGTGCCTCAACAACAACAACGACAGTCGCAACACTCATTTGGAACACCCAGGATAGGTCAGACTATATACGACCAGCCAGAAATTTTGAAAAAATGCAAGGTTCAAAAAAAATTTTTTTTTCAAGGGCGTGCTGGGGAAGTGCAGGGCAACCACGCCCAGCACGCCCGTGCCACGGCTTTTTCTGGTTGCCCTCTGGTCGCAATGTCGAGACAAGACACCTCGATGCATATAACGGTTATGGTCGTTTTTACGTCGTCATCGAGGAGGGAGGACAGGTCGACACGTGGACTTCTTTGGCTGACTGCAATATCTTTGTCCTGAAAGGGCCGTTGGAATACCTTCTTGCATGGCTAGATCCTGCATTGCCACCACGTGTCGCATTTAAAGATTCGTTGCCATCGATGTCCTTGAAAGGGGAGTTATTTGAGATCCTCAATACTCGAAATCAGGGACGAGGTGTGTATGCTTGTTCCCAGATCACCAGAATCATAGATCCCAACTTCCATAGGACACGACGCTCTTCTTCGAGAGGTTGAATACGACGACATTGCGAAAACCCTCGAAGAGGACCAGTGGCGCTTTCTAGATGCACGGAAAGGCTCTCGCCATCTGTCGCAAGCGATAGTTTCTGGATTGAGAGGCTCAGACCTCTTGCCAGCTTTGTTCTCGGATTTTCAGTGTTGGCAGTCAATGCGTCCCGACGTGTGAGTTTCTGCCTCCACCTCAATATACAATCGCTCATCGGACGTCCAGTTGGCCTGTCCCGAACGATAACGAGCCCTCAACTTTGCCTGTATTCACGGCATATGAGTCAGACCAATACGCAGCTGGAAATCCATTCAAAATGCTTCCAATGGAACTACTCCTCGAGATTCTTCGAAAGCTTCCAATCATCTCCATCTTGACACTCTCGTCCGCTTCGAAAGCCCTTCGCGCAACAATAACCCATCCCGCTTTCATCAATCAAGTTATCAAAGCCGCCGTGCTTTCAGGGTCAGAGCACTGGGTGCTTCCGGTCAGCAGCCTTCCGGGCGAGGTAGAGCGATCATGGAGTGCGGCACACCAGTGGCTTCGCGATGAAACCGCGTGTTCGACTGAATCCTCCCCTTTCCTTACACCCTCTTTTCCACACCTGGAGTTCCTGAAGGCATGCTACGCCTCGGATTCTCTGCGCAATCGTCAACGTTTGTGGAGGATGGTCAAGCAGTTTGACGATATTTGGAGGGATTATCGGTTGCATGGATGGCAAACAGAAACGCTGTTCTTTGATTCAGATCCTTGAACAATGTCTCCAAGCTGCGGGGTCGCAAACCGGTATAATGTTATGAGGACCTTTTCCTAGTCAGGGTGGCACTTATGTTATCACGCCGGTGTTGCTCATTCATCATCGCACTATCTTCTCCCGCAAAGGCTCTTGACCAACGATATGTATATATCCTAATATACCTGGTGCCACACGAATCTTGCCTCGATGCTTCAAGCTCGACACAACAATAGTATCCAAGTCACATCAATCAGAAGGCCACCAGGGTTTTACATTGTCCTTTTCCAAAAATAGGCGCGTCCCAAACAACGAGGTCCCCCATTGTCATTGCTGTGAAGCCATCAGGTTGGGCCAAAACGTCAAGAGAGAGCCACAGTGTGGCACAACAGTCAGTCAGTCATGTATAAATTAGAGGGGTTTCGAGCTTCCACCCTTCCCTCCCCACCTTCAATCATGTCATTCTCCCTCGGACATTTTCCTGTTGAGCTCGTATCCGAGGTCATCAAACAGGCTACGTCAATCACCGGCCGTGCTCTAGACACCAAGGAGCGAAACGAAATCTACAAGACGGCTTGCGCGCTGGCTCTGGTGTCGACCACAACGCGAAAACTCACCATGCCACATCTGCTGCACACCGTTATTTTGTCTTCGGATAACGCCGTTTTTCTCTTTCTCCGGGCCCTTGAAATGCAGAAAGACTTCCTTATATCCAGATCAAGGCTGGCGCTTGACTATACCACCCACGTCCGTCGATTTTGGAGCTCGAAATGGTACATTCCACCCATGGACGACCCTTCGAAAGACTCAGTCGACTATCGTCAACTACGCAACATTCTTCGCGGAGCTCAGGATGTGGGATTCAATTTCGACTCGATTCACCTTTTGGTCGAAGTTTTGGGATTAGAAGACCAATACCGACCCTCATACACGCCAGTAGCGCCTTGGAATCCCACCAAAATAATGTTCGGTGGATCCATGGCACGCTGGAACCCCCTCACGTCCACCTCCGAAGGAACCGCATTTTTGAATGGTCTTACCCATCTTACTATTCTGGACCCTGAGGATCATCAGCCTCAGCGAATTCCATCCTCTTCGAACAACCGCCCTTATAAAATCCCTGACTGGGTTCAAAGCATACCGTTCAAGCATATGCACAGCCTCAAGGACTTTGTCTTTACCCTGCAAGATTGCACAGGCAAAAACGAAGCACTGATCGCTTTTTACACCCTCCCGACATCTGGTTCCTCCGGTACTGAATCTGCCAAAGATGGCGGTCTAAAAATACAGAAATGGACAATCTCCCCGCACCCGTTCCCAGACAGCAATGCTTGCGTCAAAAGGTCCCCACTTGCCATTCATCAAACCTTGGTGCTGGAAACAGCTTTCGACAGAGCTTTGAATTAGAAGAAGTGAAAGCGCTAGAATCATCGAGCCTTAACACTTGTAGGAATGTAATGTATCTAGCAAGTAGTGATTACAATTGTATTACTTTCCAGTCTCTCCATCGCGCGTCGCGGCAACGTCGCGGACCCCTAGGCGCGTAGGTCACATCGTGACGTGGTCGTTATGACCCCCTATATCCTCCACTCCGTGTTGTGTTCCAAGTTCCAACGTTGCATCCATGACATTGATACTTACAGTTTCTTAGGTCTCTCTATAAGATGTCAAGACAACGGTCTACATATGTGTCTGGAGCAGGAGACAGCCAGCCTGATCTCTCTTGATGCCTGATCTCTCGTTGGATGCCTTGTGGATATCTTATCCGCTCCAAATCCGCTGGCCCTCACAAAGTTTCAGGGTCAACAAATCAACAACATATAGCGTAAGCTTCTGTATCGAGAACAGAGGCCTGCAGCGGGTGCTCGATTACTTGTCCTCAAAGGCTACCACAATGCTTTGCCCGCTCAGTGGTCTCAACCCATTGCAAGGCCCTCGAATGCTCATCGCAGAAGACGATCTTGGGCCCGTATCATCTGAAATGGCATTAGAAATTGTCTCATATGGTGAATCCTCTCTCGACCTTGATGAACTCACATCTATCTTGTCAGGCGCTCTTAGTTTCACTCTCCCATCGTCTCAAAGCAAGCGGAATCGCAATGATGCTTACAAACTTCCAGATGGGATATTTGACTGGGGAGATAAAGCAGTTCTTGGGATTGCTCACTGGGATCATCAAGGACTTGGACAACGCAAACCCATCGAGGTTAATGGCCGTTATCGCTCTGGATTAGGTGTTGGGACCAGGGTGTTGAGTGATTTTGATGAATATGGCTACTTTCTTTCTTTCGTTGTCGAGGGCGAGAATGGAGAGGAGGAAAGCAGAGTTTACAGCTACACTTGCTGCTCGAGCGTTGGTGGCTGGCCTTTCTTCGTGTTGCGCCCCTGTTTCGAATATCTTCGCAAATGGCTCGACCCCAATCTACCACCTCGCATCGCCTTCAAGGACTCTGCACCGACCATGAGCCTAGAGGGCGAGCTTTACGAGATCCTTCACACCCGAATAGAGGAACGAGGTAAGGATTCCAAATATTTTCTGTTCTGTAAATAATGAAGTTGACAATCTGGCCAGGTATGCGAGGATGCATTCCAAGTTTCGATTACGATAGCATCCCCGACACCTTTGAGAACGACCAATTCAGATTCAGAAATGGCCGCAGGGGCTCTCGCCATGTCTCACGGGCTATAGCCAAGGGATTGAGAGACGAAGAATTGCTGCCTGCCCTGTACGCCGATTTTCGGTGCTGGCAATCCATGCGACCGGACTTGTGAGTACCACTAGCTAAGAGCTTTAACCTCCTCACCTTTTGTTTTTGGGGCTGAACGAATTATTGATAGTTGGCCTTCTCCGCCATCCGACCCCTCTTTACCGCTGTTTTTCCAGTATCCATATTCCTCCTCGAGCACAGACCCGTTCAGGCAGCTTCCCACCGAGCTCTTCCAAGAAATTCTCTATTATCTTCCCATACCCGACATCCTAGCCCTGTCCTCTGCGTCGCTTGGTCTTCGGGCGCATGTCACTGAACCTGGCTTTTTAAATCGAGTTATCAAGACCGCAATCCTTTCCGGAACGGAATTCTGGATCCTCCCTGTCCCCACTGTCCGTCGCGAAAAGGAGCGGGCCTGGGAAACAGCTGCGAAGTGGATACCGCTCTCAAGGAATACTGGGTCTCCGTTTCTTTGTCCCTCCTTCCCGTATACCGCTTTTCTTCACGCTTGCTATTCTTCGGATTCGATGCGAAACCGCCAACGTTTATGGAGAGTTGTTAAGCAGTACGATGTGCTTTGGAGAGATTATCGTTTAAATGGATGGGAAAGAGACGATGTCCTTACTTTTGACCCGTACATTCCTCCCCCTTCGAACCGTAGATGAGCTGTGTATTACAAGAAATACAAATCGATTCCAAAGCATTTTCAGTCATACTAATACAACAATCAATCCAACTGCATTCTAATTCATATCCGGACGAAGAAGTAGAGATAGGCCAGCTTTTTCAATTCCTTGACACTCTCTGCATCTGCCTTGACGACCTTCTCATCGTTGAAAAGCACCCACTGTCCATCTACACCGCCAGTCTTGATATGGGCCACATAGTGTCCTGAGTGCACCGAAGGCCCTTTATGAGAAATAAAGGCGACGAGCTTGTATCGTGCAGGCACGTCCTTGATTCCAGGAACAGGTCCGCTGGCAGGGGTCGGAGCATCCCCACTGGTCGAAGATGAGGGGGCCTCTTCGCCTGTGTCTTCTGGATGACTGAACAGCCATTCTACTGCTCGTTCCATGTCACCAGACTTTTCATATGGTCAGAATCAGTATTCTGCACCCAATACACAATACAAAAAAAAGCGAATATACGCACAGTTTCACGCAAAGCTTTCTTGGCTTGAGCATTCGTGAAGCCCATGTCTGCCAGTGAAGCAACTTGGTCTGCATTCGGTTCAGGATTTCCTGCGCCAGAAGAGACTTGGATGGGTGAATCAATGTCTATCATAGGAGTCAGTCAATGCGTCGGGGAGATTTTAGCAGATATAGAAAATCTTTTTCTTTACCACCATCATGACGATGGAAGGCGAAGCAATGAATCCGAAAACCGAAAACTAAAAGGGAAAAGGGAAAAGAAGAAGAAGAAGAAACGCAATGCGAAGGAATGAAGAAACATATCACTTTTTTCACACAAAAGAGAGAGAGAGGGAGGGGGGGCGAGAACAAAAAAAAAAAAAAACCAAAGGAAAAGCGGAAGAAGAAACATACAAAACGGGAAAGATAAAAAGAAAGGAAAGAACAAGAATTAGACTAACCAGGATCCTCCATATGAGCAAACAACCATTCCATCGCTGCCTCAGGGTCCGAGTTTCCAGTCGCCAACAACGCCTTCTGACAACGAACCGTCGGGAAGCCCATTCCTTCTAATTGGGCCATGGCGACTGCATTGAATTCGGGCAAAGCAGCTGCGGCTAGTGAAGATGAAGCGTGGCGAAGAGGTTATTTGTCAATGGTCTACCCCAGATCCAGATGAGGATTGTGCGTCGTACCAGGAGCGTCGTTAGGGAGTTCGGTTTCGGATTCTTGGAGGCCTCTCCCAATGTGGGTTTCGGAGAAGATGAGTTCGTCGTTTTCAGGGAGGATGACAGGTATATCTAGAGAAACAGATTTGAGAAAATAAAGCGGGTGATAGATGTGGTGGTGCATACCAAGTTTCGCAGGAACCCAGTTTACAAGCTGGAATTTTTTAGCATGGACGACGAGAACTTCGGGAAGGGATGCGAATTTCGTTTGCCTGAAAGATATATCAGCAACTCAGAAAAGGGCCCGAAAAAGAAAAAGAAAACAAAAATAAAAGAAGTAAATGGGTAAAGGGACGGCAGAAAGAAAAAGAAAAGATAAAAGGAAGGAAAGGGAAATACAACGGGGAAAAAAGCGAAAAGAAAAAAAAAAAGACCTTACTTCACGGCCACAACATTTTGAGAACAAGACGGGCAAGCGTACTCCAATGCCTCATTCTCGAGGATGCGATCAATGCATTCCGTAAGCTTGACGTCCTCGTAAACGACTTTCCCATCCTCTTCCTTTCCTTTCTCATTCGCGGGAATGGCGACGGACACGACGTCGGTGTTGTCTGTCCTGTATCTGACTTTCTTGCAAGTCGTACATTGGAGACGTTGTTCCGTGGCGTAAGTGAATACAGATGTCGCGTCTACGATATGGGATTTTTATGAGTCAGGAGTGAATTTTTTTAAACAAAAAACTAGCTTTGAAACGAACCTTGTTCACTCCGTTCCTTATACTTTTGGCCATCCCTTCGCAAGACCGTGATGAGGTGCGTAAAGAACTCCTCCGAGTCCTGCTGCCTCATCGTTGAAAACTCCTCATGCCCTTTTCCGATAAGTGCTTTGAACCCAGTAGGTTTGATACCCGTTTGGAATACAGGTGTCGGGGATGGATGTTGGAGGGTGGAGTCAAAGATTTCCCCAGTCGAATGGGCTGGGTGAGAGTATCGACCACTCAACAAGCCATCGGCCACCTTACGCATCTGACACTCGACACAGTCTGCTGGGAGAGATACTGTGCAGGTCTCTGCGTGCGATGAACTGTCTAGGTATCGTTTTTGGAAAGAAGGGAGGGAATATACTGTCTGCAGCACCGACGCCATATAACAGCTGGGAAAGAGTGAGTATAAGCGTTGTATGTGAACAACTGTTTAAACCTCACCTGTTTCCTAGATTTGCAAGACCAGTCAGACCGGGACCAAAGACGGGCTCCAAAGCTTTCCCATCATCGCCAGTCAAAGAAAAGTCGTATTTCAAGTTTTGCTCGATTTGCTGAAGAGAAAGAAAAGTCAATGGTCTTGAATAAATAAAGGTTTGAAAATGTGGACCTACCAATTCTGTCATACTTTTCTCAGTCTTCTTCAGAACTTGGACGTTGATGCCGAACGAGGCCAAATGTTGCGCCAGATCAGGGTCTTCCTTTGCATCGTTACACACGTAGCAATAGATATCTTTATGACCTTCAATATAAAAAGATCAACGTGTTAAGCAACAACCACATACCGGCACCACCTTCGGGGGTTATGGTCCCGAGTTTGACGCTGACAGGGTGTCCAGAAGATTCGTAATGAGCCAACCCATGTCCATTCCCACCCACACCACCAAACTGCTGGCGACCACATCCCAAAGAGCCGCAGGTGAGGCACAACCAAAGGTTTTCTTTCAGGTCGCAGGCGTTGCAGTGAGCTAATCCTACAATGAAAAAGTTCAGATACATAAAGATAACGATGTGCAATAGACTTCGTACCTGATGCTGGAATGTGTCCTGATACAACTTGCTCGATGGTGAGGGTATGCTCGCAAGGCGTGATTTCCTCCTCCCATGCCTTTACTTCAGATTGGCGGGCGGATGAAAGAGATTGCATGACACCGTCGACGAGAGTTTTGATCTAGATGAGAGAACGAGATTAGGGCCACATTTCAAACGGTTCGGGGGCAAGTCATACTTTAGGATTTGTCAACGCATCTTCCACTACCGCTCCATTCTGACTATTGCATGTCCAGCATTTGACCTTCGTGAAGTGTTCGTATTTGTCTTCTTCGCGCTCTTCAACAATGGCCAATTTCTTCATCTTTGTTGGAGGTTCTTCGTCATCGGCCTGTAAACATCGTTATGGTTAACATCGTAGACCGGTTTAAAACGCTTGGCTAAACAGACCCGGCGAGGTGACGGAATGTCTTTGGCTTTCCTCTTCACGTTGAGCGTAAATCTGTGTCCCGATTTGTCGACATGTGTGCGAGCATGGTGTCTCGTTAGATCCAGACATCCGCCGTTAAAGCAAGCCAGGCAGACATCTACACCATCTGGACCGTCCTATTTTGAGTTCGATATCCAGATCACTGTTAATCACTCCTTTCACGAAATTGGGAGACTCCATGCCTGATTATCGAAACATTGTGTGCATTCTTCGCGATGAACGCTTTGAGAAAGCCGAGGGGGTTGAAGATGGGTAATTTGGTTTATGTGTGAGCAAGACATATGGCGTTTTGGTCCTTTGTAAACGATATTGGGTCAATTTGCAATGGGATTGTGGTAGTACAAGGTCAACGTTCAAAGACCCACAATATTGATCAGAATAGTCCCCAATTACATACAGTCATGTGATCGTTATTCTATTTATTCACCTGGATTTATCTGGAATTAAAATTGTTTATCATCCTGAACTTCAAAAACAACAAAGAGCCACCGCAATGTACTCTGTTTATCTGCGTAAAATATACGTGGAATATAGTTGAAATCTCTAGAGAACCCCTCACGAATTCCTCAAGAAATCCAGGATGCCGAAGCCGCAGCCAATCAAGGGCAAATAAAGCACAGCGACGACTCGGAGCAATGGATGAACCGCGCCGCCGAGGAACTCGTCAACAACGACGACGACGACGAACACAGACAACCATGGTCCTCGTACTTGTCATTGGCGACTTTCATATACCCCACCGTGCCCACGATCTTCCTGCTAAATTCAAGAAACTCCTTGTTCCCGGAAAGATTCAACAGATTCTCTGCACAGGCAACGTCTGCGACAAGGAAACATATGAATACCTTCGAAGCATTTCTCCAGAGGTTTATGTCGCGAGAGGCGACTACGACGAAACACCTACCCCACTGTCCATCACACTTATGCATCATCCTATTAGAATCGGTGTGATACATGGTCACCAGTCGATACCGCATGGTGATCTCGACTCGCTGAGCTCGTTAGCGAGGCAGATGGATGTCGACGTTTTAGTATCAGGTCATACACATATGTCAGTTTGCTTATTCTCTTTGGATTGATTCTGTTCTGAGGGATTTTCTAGTTTCCAAGCTGTTGAATACGATAACAAGTTCTTTGTAAACCCCGGAACAGCGACAGGGGCTTGGACTGGATCACATAACGGGTGCGGCTCCAGAGTCCAGTTCCTTCTCATCTTGTACCCCAAGCTAATTTAACAACTGCAGTGATCCTATACCCTCATTTGCGCTGATGGACATTCAAGGCTCCGTTGTCGTCACTTATGTGTACCAGCTGATCGAAGGCGAAGTCCGAGTCGAAAAGATAGAGTGGAGGAAAGAGCCAGAGGTAGCTCCTCCTGTATCGCGTTCGTCCGGCATACCTGGTGTATCAAGCCCATCAATACCCGGAAGTCCTGGTGGTGGGTCCGTCTGGTAATGATATTCACATACCAATTGTAACACCGTAAGCCGCGACCGTCCTGCCCCACCCATGTCAGATTCTCATACTTACTCAAATTGACAGATTCTTTTACCCATTTTTTCTGATCATCCGCTGTCGTGTATTTAATTTGCTTGTTTGTCAAGGCCTTAGCGGCTACATGGAATAACCATATGGTTTCCAACATTCATGTTTCTCCCAACCTATTCCAACCTTCTCAGACAAGTTCATAACACCGATCCCGTCTCATCCCGTACTGGAATGGGGTGTCCTCAACCTTCGATGCATGAAAGTCGTCCCGCTCCAATTTGACCCGTATGGTGATAATTTACCCAATTCAAGCTCGCTGCCCACGAAAAAGGATTGGTGCTTCACTCTTCACTCTTGTATGATTAGCCTAAACGACGATCCTCTTTTCTTCGTGTGTTCTCTGTTCTCCCCATTCACACCAACTCACACCAACGAACATTCAAGGCAACTCCGACAGGAAGCACCAAGCTCTAAGTACATAACAGATACAGAAATAGCCACCTTTTTTCATCTCAGCCCGCCTTGGCCGACACCCGTGTTCCAAACTTCCCCAGGCCTTCCCGAATCCCCATCACATCCGGATTCCGGATCGGTGTGATAAAAGATGTCTACCAGTTCTACAAGAAATTTTTGTATGTAGGCCTCGACCAGGGGGCAACTTTCGCAACCTCAATCCAAGTTCGACAGCTTTTTCAGCCGTTTTCGTTATGATCCCCTGTGATTTTTTTTTGTTTGCTCTGAAAGTGAGAGGACTGGCGGAGAGCTGTGGAGAGGTTATCATCGTCTTTGTATCCTTCCTTACCCAGGTGATGATGGAACCTCCAATCTCCAGCATTCATGATCCAACTTCTGACGCAATTCCTCAATCGATGCATGAACATCAACCCGGCTGATCCATTCGTATGCCATGGTTGATCATGATGATACTTACACAATTTACCCAAATGAAGTTCCCTCTTCTCTTCTCTTCTCGTCAAAGTTCACACTGACGTGCTTTTGATTTTTTCCATCTCTCTCTCTCTTTCTGGAACGAGGGCCCGTTTTCTATCCACATGCCTTTTGTGATTGGCGACATTATCGGCCGTTGTGATTGGGGAACCTGCAGGGTCGGCAAAGATTGCAGTGTGTGTGTGTGTGTGTGTGTGGGCTTCTCGCGTGTATGATAAGTATGTTCGTTACGTACATACATACCCTTCACGAAGATGGAATCAATCAGCGCAAACCGAAATCTATCAAGAAACGAAAATCTTCCTCGCACAATGTTGTAGCCTGTAGGAAAAACCGTCGACGTCTGATGAACAGGTGTGTAGTATAAAAAGATATCTCCACCAGGTAAGTAAATGGAATTGTGAACCTGGATTCGTCAATTTTCGAGTCTATCAGACAATTCACTCGTATGTAGCCTAGCATATGCGTAGCATCCACATCAGTGCACTCTTTTATCATCCCCTCACTGCAACGATCTACTGTACACCACTAAAAGTCCCTTAAGTTGTGTTCCATCTTTCCAAACGATTTAGAACACATCGGGTGTAGGTGCGAAAACGTCGGATTCCCATTCACCATCGAGTAACTGCAGTATGTAGTGTGACCACGTTCTTTCAATTGAGTGTGGAGTTGTTGACTGGAAAAGCGGCTTTCCCCATCTCGTCCCGAATTCGGGCCATGACCGGACATATGTTGGCCCTACAGTACAAGGGCATGGGCAGTGTGTTGGCGCGGGGATTTTGAGGTTGTGGTGCAGTGGCCTAGGTGTACATACATACAGGGGGTCTGAAAACGGCGAATGGCATGGACGAGGGACTTTCCATTGCCCATCCCATCGGTGGCCGCCCAGAAAATTTGGTCCAAAGGTTCCCGAAAGATTAGCTTTGGGACGAAATTACTGAAAATACGAATTTTGAGGCAAATTCTAAGCCAAAAGAGGGCCGGCCTCCTGAACGTCGTCAAGCAGAAACGAAATGGAAACGGGGTTCCGATGTAAGTAGATACTAAATACGATAATTTGGCTCGAGATTGGCTTTCTTTCGAGAAAAGGTGACGCGGACGGGTGAGGATGATATATATGTGCCATTTTAAAATTAAAGAGAATGTACAGACAGATTATACGGACATACAAAAAAACCATAACAAACTTGGACCACAAATCAGATGTGGTCCTCAGAAATAAGCGATACCGCCTTCTCAGAACGGGGTCTGACGACACATTTGAACTCCTTGGGATAACTAGGAGAGGGATATTTTAATAACGCAAACAAAGCTTATCAGGGAGAAGCGTACCTGATGATTCCAGACGTGTTCTCATGCACAGGAGTCACAGGAACGCCGTTCTCGACCTTCTTTTCGATATCAAACACAGCGAGGGACATGGCAACGCAGGTGAAGAGAGACGCTTCGGCGAGATACATCCCAGGGCATACCCTACGTCCATAGCCAAAGCAAACTTTCCTGGGGTCGCGTTGGGCTTCCTTGTCTGCGGTGGCGATGTGGCGCTCCGGGTCGAACTTGAATGGGTCGGGGTAGGTTTCGGGATCGTGCAACATGTTCCTTGGAGTTGAGGATGAGACGGGAGGAATAGTAGTACATAACAAGCGAGTAAAACGTACCACAAATTCACGAGAATGAGCGAATTCTTGGGAATGAAGTAGCCAGCGATGTAACCATCTTCAGTGGCCGTGTGCGGAACGCCTGATCAAGATACGGTCAGACTTCACGCTCTAGCTACCATTCAAACTTGACAAACCTGTAGGTGCAACACTATTCCATCGAAGAACTTCGGTCACGACTGCGTTGCAGTAGGGCAACATAGGTTGATCTTGAAGGGTAGGTAAGCGCCCATTCCCAATGACAGCGTCAATCTCCGCTTGCGCCTTCTTCTGAACCTCTGGAAATTAATTCGTGTCAGAATGTCAGCGATTAAATATTCGCATGAGTTCGACGTGCCTGGGAAGAGGACCATTGCCAGGTAAAATGCGTATTCGGCTGAAACGGTCGTATCGGCGCCTCCACCGTACATAGAAGCAGCGGCCAGTTTCGTGTCTCGTATCTCATCTGCGGACATTGTCACCTCGTTCTCGAGAGCCGTGGAAACGAAGGATGGTGGTGCGGTTCCTGAGGCCTAGAAGGGAATGTGAGCGCGTGCAAATTGTAAAAAAACGCGAAGGAAAACAATACCATTTGCTGTTTCGTGTAGTTGTAGGGAACCTCGACCATGGCGTCTGTATCCTTTTTCCATTCCCTGGCGATCTTAAGGAAACCGGCTCCAGGCATCCATTCAGGGAGTTTCTTCAAGGAGGGGAAGAAGTCGACTGGGAAGGCTCCTGCCACAGTCGCAGCGTTGAAGTTGTCGTTAGCCTTTTCAATCAAATTCACGAAGGGGTCTTCGCCATCAATGACTTGGTATCCGTAGGTGAGGCGCAGGATAATTCCACCAGCGAGCCTGTCGATGGTCAATACTCTGTTCTAAAAGCAAGCGAGTCCGTACTTACTTGCGAAGGTGCTTGAGAAGATCATCAGAAGACGCAAGGGTTCTCTTCAAGAATCGACGCGCTTCCTCCTCGACGAGAGGGTGGAGCGCCTGTATGGGTTTGGGACTCCCAATATACCGTGCAAAGTGCTTGCGATATGTGCGAAAGCGAGGACCATATACCATCAAAACCAGCGTCTGCGAGTATCCAACTAATTCTCCACCCATCTCCAGAATAGGCCTATCAGAATAGATGGCGCCTTTCTTGTCGAGCTCGTCCATGATAGCCGCAGAGTTGATGATGATCATCGGTCGGCCAAGGAGCTTAACGGACAGAATCCCTCCTGATAGACTTTGTCAATTAATCGTTTAGAGTATTGAAGCACCTCCAGAAAGTAGACGCACCCCATTTGCGGCCCCATTCCGCGTATGTGAGCCATTCTTCTTTCGAGGGCATGTCTGCAACATTCTAATGGAGGTTGAGAATCATGAATGCAAGTGAATGTGGAGCGAAAACTCTTACCCCGACAATTGGCAGGCCCTTTGGACCCGGAGGTAGCCAATGGCTCTCTGCCTTTCTGGTCTGAAAGAGATACCAGGCAGTTGTGAGGCCCGCTCCAACGATGAGGACGTCGGACAAGGTCATTGGGGGGAAGAAAACGTGAAAATAGGGACGAAGGAGGTGTTCTTTGAGGATAGTCTTGCGATTGCGCGACTGTGGGCACGACTGTGGGCACGCTTGGCTTCCTGAAATCAATTAGACATATGGGGAAGCGAAAGATGTTCGATGTACCTTTGATCTGATGATCGCACCCACAAATGCCTATCGGATCAGACTCAATTAGGCGTCGCATGATGGGGAAGTTTTCACCCTATTTTTTATTTTGGCCAAGTTTTGGCGACCTCTTCTCGGCCAGCGAAGAGATCTGTGCCCTGCTTGTTTTCAAGTTGAACGATTTGTAGACTTGGACTCAGTGTGCGATGGCTCAAACGCTTCAAGTTATCTAGCGGCTCCCAAAATTCTGACGTGTCGCTACCTGGTCGACTCCGTCTCCCTCATCGTCAAGGCTTCGCTAAAATTTAGTCCATGCTTCATGCTGGCATCATTTCATTCGTTACCTAAAGTGTCAGATTGTGACTGATACTCTGATTTTCTAAATAGAAAGCTACAAATTGGGAGCAGGGAAATACATGTCCACCAACGTTCAACGTTCTTCCATGGGTCGCACGACGAAAAGTCGCAAAGTCTAGTCAAAAAACTGTTTTACAAAATGTAGAAAAACAAGTAAAGCTGATGGTATCCGGACAAGCAGTACCAAGTTATATCGTTGCTCGCCATGACTGTTGCTACTACTACCAAAACCACGGCACGTGCGCTCCCCATTTACCTGAACAGGGGCCAAGTGACTCTTGAGGGCCATGGAGTCGGGTCCCGATCGTCGCTTTGAGAAGGACGCTAATATGGGTCGGTTTGATACCAGGGAAGGCAGGGAAGCTCCCGCGAATAAGTTTTAACGCTCGGATAGACGTCTGATTAACAACACTTCTGAGAAGTTTTTTTCACAGAGATCGCCTCGAGCGCTTCCAGGCTGAATCTGGGGGTACACACTCCGGGACTGGTATACCTCGCAGTAAGCCTCGACCTGAGTCGCCTCTTCTTCCAAATGGAAAGATGTTCAGAGAAATAAGAGGAAATACAAAAGTCTATCTCCTTTAGAAAAGTTTCTGGGTAGAAAATTGATCTGCGTTGATATTGAAAGTGCTTCCGAGCTCAGACCCTTTTTCAGCCTTTCTCCTCATATATCAAGATCTCGATGCAGGAAGTAGACTCATGGTCACGGCCGTTCTTTTCTTCGTTCATAATCATAAACATCGACATATAGCTTCTTTTGTTTTGAAGGAGGGGTGATTTTCGGAGTTAAACGCATCTTGTCTTCCTTCACCTCTGTCCCCGTTTCATGAGCTTATAACGCTCCAAGAGTGTTTTCCTACTCTTCCCTTCCTCCGCTCCCTCTACACTCGTAGTGCGCCTGGTCAGGCAACATTCACCTGGAAACATTGGGGTCACGTACGTATCCGCTCGACTCTACGCTTCAGAAATGCCTTCCTCCAGTGCTACTTTGGAACCAAACTTCCCGCTTGACAACTCGTGCGTGTTTGATTTTTCATGTTACGTTTTACCTTACGAACAGTCGATTAGAGTTGGTGCCATGATGATTGGTGTCATCATCAGTGCCGTTCTGCACGGCATAACCCTGTTGCAGGCCTTCATCTACTGGACAAGTGAGCATACACCGACTGGTCAACACGAGCAACAGACTTACCCACTCACTTTCAAGACTACAAAAAGGATGCCTGGTACATGAAAACCCTCGTGAGTCGTCATGCGAGATACTAGAGACGTGTTCATGGACCAGGATTCGTATTCGGGGAGCAGGTGCTCACAACAGTTAGCTTCGACGCTATTCATTTAGCATTGATCTCGCACGCTGGTGAGATTCCTATTCTATTGTCGTAACCTTCCCCATCTTATATTCCAATGCCAGTATACCACTACGCAATTTCAGGATATCAGTAAGTCGTTGTTTTTAACGTTCAACATTGGGTTGTTTTTTCTAACCGGCTCAGTAGCGATCCTGATAGCCTGTTATACCTGACATGGTAAGTAAATGTCTTCTCGTTTCTTCTCAGACGAGATTAACCCCATCGCCATTCAACAGGACAGTACTGGTATGGCGACCGTTTTTTGCTCAACGTTTAATCATATGGACTGAAAGGAACTGATTTCCTTGGCGATTGCTAGATGGAGGCCTTGTTCACAGTGCGTTCTCTAGTACGTTACATTGACCATGCTAGGAATAACACATCATTCAATCCAGGGAGTCAATGGAGGCATTGTGCAAACGTGAGTCCCTCCTGACCAATCCTCCTCAGTTCGATAACTCAAGATGTTGAATTAGGTTCTATACGCTGCGAGTGTTTCGCCGTGAGTATTGTCCCTTGGCCAAATCGTTCCCGATGCGCCCACTGTCCTTATTCGATTTTAATCTTACCTTTTCTTTTTCAGTAAGCCGGAGAAATTACTATCTTACGGGATTCATCCTCGTCCTCATTCTTTCTACCGTTGGTAAGTCGTCTCTTCAGGTTAAGTTGTGCCTCGTTCTAATTGAGCTTTGCAGGATGTGGGCTCGGTGAGCGTCTTGTTAATCGTCATGGAGTTTTTCTCATTTTTTGGTCGTCTCGAAGTATGGGTGGTTATGTCGTATGTCTTCCGTCTTGACCTCTGGGCGCTGAGCTCCAGAGGAAAGATGATGTTCACTGACGTTTGCCTCCGCCAGTATGCAATTCAAAACATATCGACAGCTCTTGACAATTTCGGTACGTGAACTCGACTTATCTTTGAGCTTGAACGTTTCTTCCGTGGCTGATGACTCCACTTAAGCCACTGACCATCACGATCAATGCGCTCTCTACCACTGTCGATGTGTTGATCGCGTTGAGTCTTGTGATTTTGCTTCAAAGAGCGCGGACGGGATTCAAACGGTACGTCTATGATCGTTTGTCGCTGTGATGTTCTGGTGAGACTGACGAGGCACCATCTTCAGATCGGATACTATTATCAACAAACTAGTGCGTTCTCTGTGATTCACCCTTTCACCCTGTCTAATGCATAACCTGTTCGTCAGATTATCTTTGTCGTTAATACTGGAGCGTAAGTTTCTTACCAGTTCATCTTGTTGAGAATTTGATCTAACATCTTGTATTCCAGTTTAACGGCGTATGTCATCTCGTCCACATCAACTTTGGATTTCCACCGGATCTAACACTTTCTTTCCAGAGCCTGCGCTTTCGCCTCGCTCGTTTGCGTACGGCTCCGTCACTCTCCTACATGATGCACAAGGACTAACATCTCCCACAGTTAATCAAATCGCCTAACAGCCTTATCTACGCTCTTTTCTATTTCTGCATTGGCCGACGTGCGTACCTACTACAGACTCGTGGAGACGTCGGACAAGAGTACTGACGTGCGCAATTGAATGATGATGACAGTATACACAAACTCTTTCCTGGCCACCCTGAACGCACGCAACTCCTTCTCCAGCGACGTCGACGGTACGACGAACATGATGGCATCGATACCACCCAGCGTGGTCAGTCCACACGCCACCACCTCCGGGTCGATGCAAATGAAGAGCATCGCGATCCGCATCGACACCACCACGCAGCGAGAGGGCAAACATACAAACCCGTCCGATCAAGAACGTGCAGACAATTCATATGCAACTGGAGTCGGGAACGACGCTAAATATGACGATCAGGTCCACCACCATACACATACGAGCAGTGCCCAGAGTGACATCGATGATGATGGAGTTGTCAAGGCCGTTCATCTCTAGAATTTTCAATTCAAAAACTTTTTTGCATTCGTACACTACATTACTTAGAATTTGGAGCACATTTGTTACATAGCTTATGGACATGGATATCATATTTCCACGTAACTGCTGATGATGATTAGGCGCCCAGTTGTATACAAGGCTGTCACTGTTCAGCGCTCCCTTGTCAAAGTCCTGCCTTTCGCCGCTGCCGTCATCTGGACGCTGACGGCATCCGTTAAGCGTGCTTCCGGATCGTGGGAATGTTTTGGGGTCACGGCTCTTTCCTTCTGTCTTCGACCGTTCCCACTGTTCCTTCTCCACGAGTATAAATCCCTGCTCGTTGTGAAGTATTGCATGCGTCTTGGTCACATTTGACGAGATGTAGAACTCAGATGTTGGACTCGAAGCATCTCGTGAACCTCCAAACTCGTTCGTGTTCTAAATTTTGTCGATATTCAATGCCATATGACGACGTTACATGTTGATTTTAGAACTGAACTTCGTACTGCGCCTGGCTCTATTTTTATGGAGTTTGCCCATGAAATGGCAGCACAGGGAATAAATGACGATAGTTTAAGCCACGACGCAGACTGTAGCCGGACGATCGCTCACATTTATAAAAAGGCAACCAACCTGTGGAGAAGGTGGCTTCGAAGTTCGCTCTGGGGCGAAAATGATTTCATTGCCATTGACCCGTCTTTCATTCCTCGCTGCTTTGCTCTTCGGCAACGCGATCGCTGCTCCGAGTCCTTCTACCAGGAATGTGGACGATGGCACGATCATAGCCCTGAACTACGGCACCTTCCAAGGAAATGCGACTGGCAATCTCATCGAATTCCTCGGGATGCCTTTTGCTGCACCACCGTGAATGGCTTGGTCACCGTTTGTTCGTACGATGCAAGCAACTCATGATGAGGACGTTTTAGGACTGGAAACCTTCGTTTTGCACCCCCAGCGCCGCCTCTTGCCTTCAAGGGAATTCGTCAAGCAACCACCTTTGGAGCCGCTTGCTTCCAACAGTTCACAAATACGTCGGTCTTGGGCGTTCTCGGTGGCATAGTGGCGGATAGGATTTCGAGCGGTGCTGTCGCAGCTACGACTGTTTCTGAGGACTGTTAGAACTCCTGTCTTCTACATCACACCACACCACTGTTCTGATGTTTGTTTGTTGTTCTAGGTTTATTCGTTAACGTGGTCAAGCCTGCCAACATTCCTGCTGGGAAGAAACTTCCAGTCCTTTTCGTTGGTTTTTCATGATTCTAACTCAGTAACGTAGGCTGATCGTTGGGTTGTCTAGTGGATTTACGGTGGTTCGTTTGCTCGGTTCTGACCTTTTCACTTCCTTTACCATGATACCTAGGTGGATTCGATACGGGCGACACCTCATTCAACCCAGGAGATACCGTCGTCGCTCGCTCCATCGCCCTTGGGGAACCTGTAATCTACGTCTCTGCCAACTATCGCCTAAGTGGTCTGTATGATTCTTTCGCCCCCCTTAAAAAGCGAGCTAAAAGCTATTTCATTCAGCTCTTGGCTTCTTAGGAGGCTCACAGGTCAAAGAAGCTGGTATTGGAAACGTTGGACTAAGAGATCGTGAGTCTTCAAAAATCCGATTGTGAAAGGATCAAATAGGAACTGAGAACTTATTCGCCCCAGAACGCTTCGCCATGGAATGGGTCCAGCAACACATATCTGCATTCGGCGGGGACCCTACCAAAGTGACCATGTAAACCCCTCCCCGTGGTCATTCGCCCAAATTCTGACTAATTCTGCCAACAGCTGGGGAGAGAGCGCGGGTGCGATTTCTGTGGGATCCCATCTTGTAGTAAACGATGGTAACCCTGAAGGTCTTTTCCGCGGTGCGTTCATGGTAAGTCACACCAACCCCAAAAAGCGTACAATCATCTACAACTTTGTCTCGTCAGGAATCGGGTTCTCCAGTCCCCATGCTAGACATCACCGCCAAACAGCCCTTTTTCGACATGCTGGTGGCCAACACTGGCTGCACTGGGCATGCGGATCCAATCGCTTGCCTGCGGGCTGTCTCCTTCGACAACCTCACGGCTGCAATGAACATATCTCCAAATTTATTCTCTTTCACCAGCCTTTCAATTGCATGGCAGCCGACTATTGATGGTCGTTTTATCACACGGGATCCTCAAGTCTCGATTCAGAAGGGACTTTTTGCGAAGGTGGGTGTGAATCTGGGTTTGTTGTGCCTTGGGTGTATGATGAGAGAGATGTGATGCTGTAGGTGCCAATTGTAACCGGAGATTGTGACGACGAGGGAACGCAAGTACCTCGCTAAATTGATCCTTCCTCGACTCATATCTATTTCTGACAGCCTGTTCTCTCTTGTGAATCTCAATATCACGTAGGTCATCCTCATTTTCTATCCTCAGTCGTAATCTAATTCATCTATCTAGTGACGATGCTGAATTTTCGTCCTATATGCAAACAAAGTACGTGTAAAATCATCAGCTATTCAAGTGCGTCTTCCTTGAACAAGTGCTCCATCCAGTTACTTCCAATCACGGGCAACGCCTGCCCAACTGGCAGGCGTCTCTGCTGCGTATCCAGCGGACGTCACTCTGGTGAGTCGTACTGTATCTGAATCTTCCTCTTTCAATTCCTAACAGCATCTCCCAAAGGGATCGCCCTTTGATACCGGAACTGCAAATGCCATCACGTCAGTCGATGGTGGTTCTACTAAAACTGCTTAAACTGACTAACCATCCTAACAGTCCGGAATTTAAACGACTATCCTCTGTCCAGGGTGATTTAGTCTTCCAAGCTCCTCGTAGATTCTTCTTGCAGGCCGCATCCAAGACCCAGCCAACCTTTGCTTTCCGTGCGTCCTGTCTGACTGCGAGTGTCTGAGAATACCAAACTTACTCCATACTAATGAAATAGTCTTCAAACGCGGGAAGGCGACACCCGTCCTTGGATCTTTCCATGGATCTGACATTCCCGAATTCTACGGGACAGGAGTCGGCGCCGATTTCATTGGAACGGATGCTCTAGGTACGTTCAAGCTGCCAGTCCCACTCGTAACCCTGAAATTCATCTTTCTCATTGCCATTTTCCATCATAGTCAACTTTGCCAACACTGGTAACCCTTCAACGCCGAAAAACCCTCTCAGCTTGCTGTCAGCGGTAGACTGGAAACAGTGGGGGTCCTCAGCGACCAACCCACCCATGCTCACCTTCCTTGATCCGGCTCCGAACGTTTCCATCACCTTCGACACTTTCAGGGCGGCTGGGATGCAGCTTCTGACTCAAATCTCCCTTGACCTGGATTCTAATCAGTGAGTCACCGGAATGCCCATCGAGTTTCCAAGCTTCGCTGTGCCAGTGGTTCTCGTTAACTCGTCCATTTGTTTTTCTGTTCAAAAAATCATACACTGTTTTTGTATTTTGAAATATCAGAGTTTTTCACAGAAAACTTGCCTCGGAAATACGTAACCGAAACTGTACGTCATAGTTAGGTGCCATCGTTGCTGAACGTGAACGGCTTTTGCCCCATGGATTAAGGGCGGTGTTGTTGCGGCGCGCTTCCGATGAGTCCAGCTCATGACTCGCAGGAGTCGCTTATATATAGCGTCCTTGGTCGATTTCGTCGTCATCAACCTCTCATTTCACGTCTTTGAACCAACATGCGGCTCACAAATGTTCTTCCAGTGCTCTTCACATTCAGTCATGTTCCAATATCAGCGTTTGCGGCTGTTCCAGGTCAAGGTCCAATCGTCAAATTAAATTACGGCTCGTTCCAAGGGAACCAGACAGGCGAACTTGTGCAGTTTCTCGGGATCCCATTCGCTGCCCCACCGTAAGTGGCTGCTATTACTATCTGTCAACAATGAGCACCTTCAGCTGAGCAAGTTTGACACCCCGAACTTCAGGACAGGGAATCACCGTTTCGCGCACCCTCGACCCCCGCTCCCGTTCAAAGGTGTTCGCCAGGCCACGTCGTATGGCCCAGCCTGTTATCAACAGGGTGGAAATGTAAGCGCCATCCCACCAGATCTCGTTGGGATCATCATTGCTGGTGAATCAAATGGCGTTCCTGGTCCAACGTCGAACTCTGAGGATTGTGAGGGAGACACTATTATCATTTATGCCAACTTTCGTGTTCTGATTTTGAGCCTTGACTTTCCAGGTCTTTTCGTAAACGTTATCAAACCCTCGAATATACCTCCAGGAAAGAAACTACCTGTTCTATTCGTTAGTCGCTCAATTTCTCAAATTTCTATTCTCCGAGTCCCGAAAGAACTTACCTACATCCCTCCCTTTTGACCCACAAAGTGGATCTTTGGCGGTGCATTTGAGACAGGAGACACATCCTTATACCCAGGAGGCCCTTTAGTCTCGCGCTCGATAGCTCTTGGCGAACCAGTCATCTATGTATCTGCCAACTATCGCTTGAGTGGTACGTCGCTTACTACAGTATCTGCGTTACTGCTCGTTTCATGAGGTTGACAAACAAAAACGTACAAACTAGCCCTGGGGTTCCTTGCGGGAAAAGAGGCCAAAGCGGCAGAAATTGGGAATGCAGGACTTAGAGACCGTAAGAACTCGTGCTGTGTATTTGACATGACCGTTTGGAGCCCGACTTTCCTTGCTTTCCAGAACGCTTCGCCCTTCAATGGGTTCACGATCACATTTCTGCCTTTGGTGGTGACCCAAATAGGGTGAACATGTGCGTATTTCTACTCAGTTCCGACTTGAGGTACTACGAGACTCACGCAAGGCTCTATCCATTAGCTGGGGAGAGAGCGCTGGTGCAGCTTCAGTCGGTGTCCATCTCGTCCTCAACAACGGTAACACCGGCGGACTTTTCAACGGTGCATTCATGCAATCAGGATCCCCAACCTCCCTCGCGGAAATAGACTCCGAACTTAACCAGCGCTACTTTGATCAGCTCGTCTCTAATACAGGTTGTGGTGGGAATGACGACCCCATCTCATGCTTACGTGCAGTGCCCATTGATCAGCTCGTTGCTGCGATGAGTTTGGCACCTAGCATCGTTTCGTTCCAGACCCTTGCCTTGGCGTACCAGCCCACTGTTGACGGCCAATTTATAACGCGCAACCCGATGGTATCCATCCAGAAGGGACTCTACGCGAAAGTGTGTGGCAATGTTCAACTTTTTATTATTATTGCATTCAAGTTGATGGTAATTCAACGTCAAGGTACCCATTGTTACGGGTGATTGTGATGATGAGGGAACGTTAGTCTTTTTTCTTTTTGAATGTCGATTCGCAATCTTGATGGTCTATCCTCCAGCTTCTTCTCTCTGACAAACCAGAATATTACGTCTGTCGATTTTTTTCCCGGGAAAATTGGTATCGCCTTATTGACGTTGCATTCTCTCAAAATTCTACAGAACAAACGAAGAGTTTTTAAACTACATGAAAACGAAGTACGTTTTTAGGTCACTGCCCTCCGTACTACGGCGAGCGAAACTGATCGTCTCACTAGTTACTTTTTGGGAATATCGGATTCTGACCTTGCGGCACTGGGTGAGGCATATCCAGAGGACGTAACGCAAGTAAGAGCACACGAGCTATACATTGAACCTGGATTTAATAATTTCATTTATTCTAGGGCTCACCATTCGACACTGGGACCGCAAACGCAGTGACGTATGTTATCCATTCCATCAGAATCTTGAACCGTAGTCTCATCCCAAATACAGCCCACAGTACAAACGATTATCGGCCATTCAGGGTGATTTCGGCTTCCAAGCACCAAGGCGGTTCTTCTTGCAGAGGGCTTCCAAAACCCAACCCGCATTCTCTTATCGTGAGAGCTTAGACCACCGTTTACCAACGCGTTGCATCCGCTGACAAAGGTCAACAGTGTACAAGCGCGGCAAAGGAGCATCCGTTCTTGGGTCCTTCCATGGCTCGGACATCCCGGAATTTTATGGCACTAGACCAAACGCGGATTTCATCGGCACAGACGCTTTGAGTACGTTCTTATCCCACTAGCAAGCTGTTTGGAGCAAGGACTCAGAGAGCTTACATCACAATTTTCCAGTCAACTTCGCCAACACAGGAAACCCAGCTTTACCCAAAAATCCCATGAGCCAACTTTCGTCGGTTGACTGGAAGCCTTGGGGTTCTTCGCAGTCAAGCCCACCCTTGCTAACTTTCATCGACTCTGCACCGGGGATCAGCATCACGTTCGACACTTACAGGGCACAGCCCATGGCGCTCCTCAGCAACATCACTCTGAAATTGAAACCGGGTGTTTGAAGGCCTGCGTGCCAATGATGGTGTTGCCAATGGATGAGTCAGTGGGTATATGATCATGGGCTAGTTTTATAGTTGTGGGTATATTTGTTCATGAGATGTTATGTTGAACGCGAGTTTCTGCTCCTCGTCCCATGCGAACATGGGCAGAGGGTGAGCTTCCGTGTTGAATACCCACCTATCGAGGCTGATGGACTGCGTGTCGTCGAAAAGAAGATACAGATACTTCAACGTTTCCGCCAGGAAGTAACTAAAGCACCGTTACTCATGATCAGTTCGGAACGACAAGAAAAGCCGAAGAGAACTTTACTCAACGTACCTGGGCATCTCGTCGGTCTTCGCAACCTTTGATGAATCGACGTTCTGGACACTCGAAAAACCGAATTGCGTGCGCGTGTGTTTGTTAATGGCCTGGAAGATCGCGTAACCGCGTTCTCTCCATTTGACATCCCCTGTCGTCCTCCACATATAGAATATACTCTCGACCGTCTGGGGGAGCATGGTTTCAATTGGGGAAATGACTACGACAAGCAAGGTATAAACTCACCTCTGGCCTCAAGAAATAAGCACTCGGCCACCCATGGACGTAATCCCTGAGCGAAGCGTCTTTCTCTGGAAGAGGCTCCGTCACACCAGGCGGTCTCCCAACCCGTCCTTCTCGCTCCCAAACACGCATTTCCTCGATCCATTTCTTCCCCTTGGCCGGCATGACCATCTGGTCCGGACCCAAGCCCGTTGACTGGTCGGCGTAGGATATGGCACAGGTATAGGCAAGGCCATGTGCAGCGAGTCGGTGTAGCTCGTGTACGTCTGGAGGCAGGCCCAGCGTCGCTGCGCCGAGAGCCAAGACGCCCGGAAGGAAGCAGGAGAGATGCTCCAGTCGATGGATCATCATGCTGTTTCGGAGGTCTCCGACATACATCAGCCCTCGCGTCGGGGTAACGTAGATGAGGTTGTTGATGATTCCTTCCATGGACTTGAGATCTGGAACGTCGTGAGTAAGACTTCAACTGACTGATCATCGCAGTGTGGACTTACATTGTTCTTTGGCACGTTCGTCTCCGCTAAGGAGCCATTGCTTCAGCAAATATTCGTAACCACTATCGGCGTTGGCACCAATGGTAAAATGATCTTTTTTTAATGGACTATCGTTGAGATCAAAGTCGTTTTAATCGATGAACAGCCGAGGAGGCTTACCCCCTGTAGGATGTCCATTTTCCATCAACCAAGTCTCATGGAAGAGTCCCGAAGTCACATTTGCGATGTAGAAGATGTCCATGGCGGTTTGAACCTGGAGAGGCATGAGATTTCGATCATTATCTGTGTAATTTACCACTGCTCACCCTGTCGTAGTACGTTCTGTTCCCAGTCAGTTTGGCGAGATATTTGAATTCCAGCTGGCAAGACGTCGCTTCAGCAAAGAGAACGGTCTTCTTGTTCTGATCCGCGAGGATTTTCCCTCTGAAAAGCGATATGTGAAATGGAGTTGTAAAAAATGTGAGAACCGAACATACGTTTCAACGTTCACTGAATAAGCAGGCAGGCCTGTTTTCGTTCCATCAAATGCAGGTATAAGGAGCTGACCCATCTCGTCGGCCAACTTGAGAAGAACATCCTCGCCGGACAACGCATAACCCGACAGTATTCCTCCAAGGTACCGGATGGTCGTTTCGAAGAAAGGAACATAGTGGTTTGGCTTTGTTCAAGGTCACGAGGTGAATATTGGGAAAATGGAGACAAAAATGCTTGGAAGCTTACCTTGGTGGCCTTGAATCGACGATCTTTGATGCTTTCTATCGCGTCGTCGAACTCCTCCTTCAAGTCCATGATCCACAACGTATCTAGAGAGTCGAAGACAGTGACCGACCACCCGTTGAACCTGCATAGTGTCAACACAGAACATCCGGATTATACAATTGGACCGAACATACCGATTTGAATACCCACCCGAGAGGGAAAGCAGCTCGTCATTGGGAAATGCATTGGAAACATAGCCATTCCATGCATGTTTGAATGCCTGCCGGACCTCCCTCTTCCGTGGTTCCCAGACAACTTGCTCCTCATCCGTTGGCGGTGGTGGAAATTTGTTGTATTGCGCACGAAGCGGGACAAACGTGGCATCGTCCTCCGAGTCCGAGATGCCAATTATCGTTGAAGGTGGGCCCCAGACTACCTCGCTCAGGAATGGTCCCCCGAACCACAGGACAGCCAAAGAGATGCATGCGGTGATTACCCATCGAGTTATAAATTTTCCGAACGGGTTTACGGGATTGCGCAGCATCTCTGTCATCGAGGACATCAGATGGTATGGTCGTTTTGAAAGCATGGCTTGGAGGGTTGTTGGCACCGATTCTCTAACCGTTCATCGAGCCGTCGCTGACACGGTGGGGGTTGAGACGTCGGTGGCTGAGTTCGTGGGCTCGGTGGACGGTGGACGTGTTGAGCTGGACATGCCACAAAAAAAGAGAAAATGGATGCCAAGCTTTTGATGACGGCGAACAAACTTGGAACAAACAATCGCACCCCTAACTCCGCCGCTGGGCCGGATCACTTTGTCTTAAACGTTTGGAGAAGAGAAAGGAGAGGGCCTGTATAAAGGCCTGGTTGAATATGTGGAACAAGTCCCTAATGCAGGGCAGGAAGGTAAGCGCTGGTGTGTCGCACGGCGCTTGTGCAGTTGCGTTACGACTTGATCGACACTTCGAGTGTGGGCTTCACGGCGACGGTGTTCGCACATCACCGATATCCCAAAAAGAGATCCCTTTCGTTCACGGAGAGTTGTGTGTCCATGAATGATGTCGATGAATAACTACTGTACTTCTCCAGTCTTACATAAAGTCAAAGGATGCCACGAAACACTGGAAACTATTTTTTGATTCCAATCGGCACGGACTGAGGTAGAACTCTGGCCTAGCTTAAAATTATAATTTTCATCGTCAGCGGAGTCCATGGACTTCAAGTAGCTCTGCATCAGAGGATACCAAGTTGGTCTATCAATGATTGTCGGTGATGCTTTCGTTTTTCTCATGTTAGCTTCGATATGATAGTCTGATCCAACTTTAAGCTTTATCTTTAGCCTTAGCCCTGATTAATGATTCGCTGGCAGAGGGCTCATCGACACGAACTCGGTGACGTCAATATGTAATCTCAGCTCCCTCGAACCGGCGCCTTTCCCGCTCAGCTTGACTTTAGCCTCAGCCATCCCATCCTCGCCTGAGCTCGCCTGAGGCTCCCGAGTACACCGTGACACAGGCTCCCAGTTCCGAGTCCTTCCCACCTACGGATGTTATCCAGAGCGTATCATCCCGGGGCATGACGAAAATACTATTTAGTACGATCTAACGTAAGGTACATTCTTGGGAAGAGTAGGCTCCACCTCCACCGACTTCTACCGTATGTGTCACGATGATTATCCATAATGATATTATGGAGAACCTGGCAACCTCGAACCCGTGTCCAGCCTGAGTGCCCATCCTTTCGGCGCTATCGTGGAGTTGTTTATTTACAGACATCGAGTACGACTTTGTAAAGGAGAAGTCGCCAGCCTCGCGAACTCGGAGTCGATCGGAAAGACATAACAAAACTCATTTTCTACAACAGTTTGAACTTCCAGGGCTTGTACTAGGCTAGAATGCATCGATGGAGGAGTATATTCTGGATGTGTAATTAGGCGCGTAACAATAATGATAAGTAAAAGAAGACAACAAAAAAAAAACGTAAAAACAAGGTAACACTCCGCGATGCACCCACACCAAAACAAAAACGCGAAGAGAGAAAAGAAAAAAACGGCGAACATGGGTGATGAAGAAAAAAAAAACAAAAAACAAAAAAAAAAAAAACTCCAGAAAATGTAGGAAGAAGAAAGAAGAAAGAAGAAAGAAGAAAGTAATGAGGTGACTAGTAGGGTGAGAGATATGAGATTGAGAATCTAGCGGCGGGTGTCGTGAATGGTTCGTCGTTATGTATTACAAAAGGCGGAGGGGACGGCGTGGAGAGGATCGTGAGGATTTGAAGATGAGGGCCAGAGCGAGAGAAAATGCGGAATGTAAGAGACCCATGATCATTTTTTCGGAAGTTTCGGTTTAGACCTTGCGAGTGGGAGAACCGTAGAATCCTCCCGGGGTAGGCCTGACGCTAATCCTGAGCATGTACAAGAGAGAGCCGAACATCAAGGCCATGTAGAGCGCCCCTAGAGTTTTTTCGAAAATAAACGGAGTGAGTAAGCGAGAACGTGAGATTGGTAAGTAAGTGAGGTGAAGGGAGGTGAAGTGAGGTCATTGAAATTTGATAAGCAGGTAAATTTAGGGTGCGAAGGTGTCAGCCACCCGCCTCGACTCGGATCCGGGGTAGACTCCGATTCAGAAAGGACTCGGAAAGGAAAGGAGAAGGGGAGAACAAAAAAAAAGAAAAAAGAAAGAAAGAGAGAGAGAGAGAGAGAGACGTACATAACGACCAAGCGATACCTTGCATCGCCACGAGCCTCGAACACTCATGTGCGAATCGCTGCCATTTCTCAGGGTACTCGCTCGCCGGTCGACCACAGCTCGTGCCTCTGAAAGGTGTAGCGGTGCGAATCACACCTCCGCCGACGCCAAAGAAGACGGCGAGGACGAGGGAGAAGAACGCGACGACTGTGTTCGAATTGGATCATTGTCAGTCAGATTCGATATCGAGTCATTTCAAAAGAAGAAAAAAGTAGACGTACAACCAACGGATAGGTACATGTGGAACATTGTAACGAGGAGAGAGACGAGACAGCCGCAGAGAAGGAGGCCGAGGACGTTCTTGTATTGGAGGGAGGCATAGTTTTCTGCGTATTTACCGTACTTGTGGATCTGTTCGGAGACGAGACCAAGTTCGGCGCAGGCTAATAATGATATTATGATGAAGGACACGGAAGGTAGTCAGCATTTGGCGGATTTTTTGACTTGGATGAGCAAGGTCGAGGGTGACTAGACTGACTTAGAGCGAAGAGGAGAACGAAGCTTGTGGCGTAGAGGATGCTCCGTGTAGAGGGGACGAATTTCCTGTTATCGGGCTCGCCCTTTTCAACTGGAACATGTCTTCAGTGAGTAAATAGTATCATATAGAACAAGGAAGAACAAGTCATACATGTTCGTGGTGCCATAGTGGGTAGTGGGTATGGGAGGGGGGAAAGAGAGAACGGACAGAAGGGTAAAGCAGCCAAAAAGGACCAGAGACCTGAAAGAGACCAGGGCGAGTTTTATACGAGCCCGCCTTGGCCTAGCTTCCGAAGAAAGGTCTTGGACAAAGTAACTCGAGGTTAGATTATCTAGCTGACGAAAGCGACATATGATCCTGAAATAGAACGGACTATCCGACGGCATCCGACCCACTCATCTCCTCAGTGCGTTTGACACGCTGAGGCTGACATCAAATTCCGTTCTCGCTGGACGGAGTGCGTCTGGCTATTAGCCAGTGGGAGCCGAATCTTGTATTTGCGAGGTGGTGATAATGCAAGGCTATGGTATCGATATGAACGCGAGTGTACAATAAACAGGTCATCCATGGACCGTTCGAGTGATTCCAGAGGGTCTCCGACAAAACGTCTGAGAAAAAGTCTAGAGTTCAGATCAAGCGTGCTTCCAGACATTTGTTTCCGAGCGCTTACACCGTGTGCCGAGATGTGCCGAGATCGTCGGCACGGACTTTGTAATTACACGAACACGTCGTTCCGAGTCGGATGGTTCCGGTCTGGAGTCCAGTCCGCTTTTCATTGGATGTCCATAGCTTTTTCAATGGCTAGAATGTGTAGAATGTAAATTTTTGAACGTTTGAACCATCGGCGAACCATCATATATGCCCACCACTTTTCGCGGCCCTTCCACTCTCATTAAAAATGTATCGGCGAGAGAAAATAACGACAAATGTTTCTCATTCATGGAAAGAGGGAGAAATAGGCGAGGAACGGAGAAATCGGTAAGAGAGCAGAAAAATACACCGCTCGGATACGCTTCTACTATAAAGCATCGGTAGGTCGTCCTGCCATTATCTGGAATATCTAAACGCTACATGCTTCCCGTGCTTTCCCGCGGCATCCATTGTGCTTCATTAGAATCCCACAAAAGAGAGTGATATTTACTCGGGCCTTTAGCTGTGTTTCCCCGCCCTTTCCATTTTCCAGCTCTCTTTCACTACGTAGCATGATAGATCAGTTATGTCGAAGTTCGAGGTTCCCCCAAAGGTGATTGAAAGGTCCTTGGTTATAGGCCTATGGGATATTTTCAAACAGGTCCTGTCCATCCTCAGTCGTAGATCATCGATCATCGGTCATCGATTCATCAGCCATCCTCCTCTGATAGATCAATTATTTCGCTCTCTGAAGCGTCGCGGAACGTACTGGGCGGCCGGGCCTGAGGCAGATTTTGAGGCGCGACGCGACGCGTTCAATATCAGTCACATGACCTTGCTGACTCAGCGTTCTGATTTTTTTTTTTTCCTTTGTGCGGACTGTCAAACGATTAGAAACTGATTTTTCTTCCAAGTTCTCTGATAGAAACCTCCAAAACCTAGACGGATTCATAAAAAGGGGTTCATTCGCCTGGCCATCCCCATCCCCATACCCCTCTACATCGCCATCTCTTCTTCTCTTATTTCTTAATCTCTCTCGTTATCGCATATCACATCTTTTTACTTTTCTTTAACGAAACCGCCATGTCGAAACAAGCATCTGCGCGAGCAACCCCGGCGCCGTCGACACCCACACCTGCTGCTGCTGCTGCTGCACCTACATCGCAACTACCCCCGGTTGTTGGTATCAACTTTGGAAACTCGTATGCCTCGATCGCCGTCTTTACGAAGGAAGGTCTGGCTGAATCGATCGCCAACGAGGATGGAGAGCGTCAGATCGCTTGTGCTATCTCGTTCCATGGAGAAGAACTCGTGCGTATTCTTTATTATTCTTTCTTTCTTTCTTTCTTTCTCTTTTTCCTTTTTTAAATCTTTTTTTGGTTGGCCTGGTGTTGGATGGGAGGGGGCTATCGAAGGGAGGTTCCTTGGTTGGTTATTTGGGGTCTCAAGAAAATTGGGAAGGAAGACTTGAGTACCGCCTTGGGTGTCGGATTCCATGGAAATTTTGGATCCACATATCCTTTGAAGCGTTGTAAAGTTCAATGGTTCAAAGATATCATATCATCGTCATTTCGAGGATTATTATCCGCTTATCCAATCTTACATCTATTTCTATTTTTATTCTTTTTATTCTTTCATTTTGGTTTTCCACTTCTTCGATTCAGAGGGCCGTCGAGTCTGTGTCGAGAGTCTGTGTCGAGTGAGGACACTAGAAATCATTCTATTTTTGGGACCCCCTCCTCTCCCCCTTCCCCCCTGTGTTTCTTGTTTCTCCCTTCGAGTTTCGCGTTTCGAGTTGGGATCATGTGTTCTTTTTTTTTTTTTCCTCGCCCCCCCATTCCATTTCTTTTCATACTGAAAACTCAAAACCCGAAAACCACCTTCCCTTTTTTTCGTCACGCTTCTTCTGATTTCTTTGTCTTTCTATCTTTTTTTTTTTTTTTTTTTTGTGGCTCGAACCGAAAACTGATATCTCTTTTCTTTTCTTTCAGTACATTGGCAACCAAGCTAAACAACAGCTTGTCAAAAACTCAAAAAATTCCATCGTAGGATTCAGAAACCTTTTGGGCAAAAAGTAAGGGTTCTGCTTCCTCCCTGACCGCTCATCGCTGTAGTTCTCATTTCTCCACTCCTTTTACTACAGATTCTCTGAAATTCCCGGATCTGAGCAACCCACGACATCCGCCAGCATCATTCAACACCCTGATCAGCCAGACACACCGGCTTATAAAGTCGAAGTTCTCCAACCAGCTCCATCTCCTCTCCCAACATCAGCAGTCAACACACCTGCCCCTTCTCATGCGCCCACGCCTCGCTCTGAGCCCGTTCCTGCCACTCGCGTCCTCTCCGTCCACGACGTGACCGTCATCTTCCTCCGTTCGCTCCTCAAATCTGCTGAAGACTTTTTGGGCAAACCCATCACTGGTGCTGTCATCAGTGTTCCTGAAGCCGAGACCTTTGGGGACGCGCAGAGGGCTGCGTTGAAGGAGGCTGCGAAAGAGGCTGGATTGAACGTGTTGCAGCTTTTGGACGAGGCCGCTGCGGTCGTTTCACTCACCACTACTGCTCTATGGTCCGCCGACTCGGAAGCTACTGACGACGAAGCTGGTGCCAGTGCCCTCGCTAAAGACAGAACACAACTCGTCGTTGATCTCGGTGCATCTGCCCTCTCCCTCCACCTCGTTTCCGTCCGCGAAGGCCTCGGTTACGTCCTCGCCTCATCACATACGCCCGGAGTGGGAGGAGACAAGATCGACGAGAAGCTCATCACCTTCTTCGCTGCCGATTTCACCAAAAAGACAAAAGTGCCACTTAAAGTGTGCCCCGCGTCGTCCTCTGCCGTCGCCGACCAGCGCGCGGAGGCCAAGCTCCGACTGGCCATCGAGCACACCAAACGCACTATCAGCGCCTCGCCCGGCGCGGCGACCTGCTCCGTCGAGTCGTTGAAGGACGGCATGGACTACACCGGGAACGTCAACCGCATGCGCTTCGACATGCTCGCCTCGCCCATCTACGCCGCCGTCGCGGACGCCATCGTTTCCTTGCTCTCCCGCGCCGCCGTCGACGCGTACGACGTCGATGAGGTCGTGTATGTCGGAGGCACCGGCTGCTTGCCCGGGTTGGATAGTAGGATCTGTCTCCAGGCTGGGTTCAGGGAGGACATCCAGACGCCGTTCGCGAGAGGCATCGTCGTTGGTGGAGGCGTCGGCGACCCGACGACCATCATCGCTAGAGGGTGTGCATACCAAGCGGCGTTGCTCGACACACTCTCCTCCTCGACGTCGGCGGAAGATGCCGAGATCCTCGCTGCGTTCGAGGCCGGCTCGGAGGCGAACCAGGTGAAGGCGACGACCAAGACTCTGGGCGTGCTGTTCCCGAACGACCTTGAGGAGAATAAAGAAGTTGGCGGGACCTGGATCCCCATCGTCCAGCGCGAGACGGCGCTGCCCGTTCGTCGTATCGTGTCCTTGGAAGTGGGTGTCGACGCGGAGACCAAGCGCATTGCGTTCGAAGTGTGGGAGGTCACCGAGGGCATCCGAGTCGAGAAGGTCGCTCCTCCTAAGTTCGACGGCGACGAAGAGGACGACGAGGAGGAAGAGGAGGACGCGGAGATCGAGGTCAAGCACCGCACTGTGACGAAACACGCACTCTTGGGTGTCTTTGACGGACAAGCGAAATTGGCGATCCAGACCAAGGGAAAGAGCAAGGCTGCAGGACAATGGTTCACGACTATCCAAATCCAGTTCGTGGTGGGCATTGATGGTGATCTGAACGTCGAGCTGAAGGAGGTCGGTGGAGAGGAGGGTCTTGTCCAACGTATCCATGTTGCCAACTAATTGTATTTTATCTTTTTTTTTTGGCTTGCCGTTTAAAAATCCTCTCTTACCCTCTCTCTCACTCCCCTTTCACTCTCGCTTTTTTTAGTTACATTTACATGTTGTGTTTCATATGTAGAGATCCACGTCAACTTTTATTTTGATTTTTTTTTTTCAAACTTCTTTCCGCGATTTTGATGTTGCTGCCCGAAGACAGTCAGAGGTGTTGCTTGGGACTTCCGTTTCAGTGATCAAGGACTCAAGATTCAGGAGACGCTATCTTGGAAATTGCATCCTGTCGACTCTCCTCACTCTTTCTCGCAGTTCCTAATTGAATCGATCCGTCGGCGAGGGCGGAAGGACTTGGTGTTGTTGCACTACGACACGTCAGATGCTGTCAGACATGCTGCTTGGGTTGGGCACTCAGCGCTCAGCTTCCGTCTCGGTGGCCCAAGTGCAGCCTGGAGATCTATTTGAAGAGGGCGACGGTCTTCGTGACTTTAGGCTCTCTACTGTCTCGCAGTTCCTCATTGAAATAGTCTGTCATCGTGGCGAAAGGGCGGATGGCATTTTTAAGGAATGGAGTAACAGGCTGTCCTTTCTATACAAAGAAGAAGAAAAAGAGAAAAGACTGCTACTGCGGCTTTAAAACTCGTCAGTCAAAAAGCTGTGAAAGACTTGATGCGTGCATTTATTTAACGTCCCAATCATCCAATCTTCGCCAAAAAAAAAAAAAAAAAACGATCAAAAGATCAATGGCTCAGGCCAAAAGTCATCTTCCTGCATCTTCCTGCCATGTCTGCACGAAAATAAAACAATCAGAATTTCGAGCCCAATATTTTTTCTCAAAAAAAAAAAAAAAAAAAAAGTGAACGAAGAAAAGATTTACTTGGTCAACATATGGTATTCGCCTGGTTCTCGCATCGTTGGAGCAAGTTGGCAGCAGAGTTCAAGGCAAATTCGGCATGTATTGGTGTTGATCGGGACGTTCTTCTTCGCTGTGGCTGCATCGCTCGCGGTCAGTGGGAAACGGCATAGAGATTTGTAGTCGTCAACCGATAGTTCGGCGACGCCCACGAGATCGCGTAAGGCCGGGAGGGTGTGTGTATCAGTAACGAGGTTGGCTTTCAACGCGGCTCTGAAAGAATTGAGATGTTAGCAGAGGATAGATAAATGGAATTGGTACATTTACCCAAGATTGACTTTGATGGCAAAACAATTGATCTTCATGCGCCAGTCCCTTTGCTCATAGACATGGCTCACCTTGGGATGGAGGTGGGACGTTAGAGCACATTGAAGAGCTATAAAAAATAATACACCCACCAAATCCTCGAAGGACAACGAGCCCGAATGTTTGTAATGCCCGCATTTGCACTCGAAAGCGCCCGAGGGCGTCAGAGAAAGGACTTCCTCCCGAGTCGCCGTCCGCGGCATGCCCAAGGCCTCTACAACATCCATGGCGATTTCGACCAATGTGCTCTCAACGAACGGGTACTTAGAATAACATGTAGGAGAATCTGGGTGCATCGGATTCGTAACACTTTGCCTGATAGCATCATAAAACGGTTTCACAACCCGAGTCTCTCGGATTCCTTGGGAGATAGACTGGCAAAAGACAAGGCTGGCGGCCAAATCCAGGACGAGCGCGGGGTCCAAGTTCTTGACCGTCGGACAGCCAATAAACTTCCTCAAGTCTTTGCCGACACTTATTACCATGTCCTCCAACCGGGTCTCGTTCTCAACGACAATTTGGTCGAAAAAACCGTCAAAATCGGATCCATTTATACCCATTTCATATCTTTGCAGTCGGTACTCGGCGAATTTGTCGGAATCGCAGATGTGTTTCCATGTCGGCCTTTTGAACCAGGACTCCGGAGGAAATTTGAGCACATATTTTGAGTGGTAGTAATTGAAAAGTAACCGAGAGAAGGCCTCGATCTCGCGTTCCTTCCGGACTGAGAGACAAATATCAACCAAAATAGGTTCCAGCCTCTTCCATCCTGATAGTGACGTGTCAGACAAATTTTGATCAACAGATAAATAAGAAAGCAATACCGCGCGCCGTCAGTTCTTTGGGTTTGTTCAGATATGCCTCCCATTCCTTTACTGTCTCTATGTCGTCTTCTGAATCGTCTGGAAAATCGTCTTCGAACCATCCCAGTGATTCCAACTGCTCCATAATCCTAATGATATATCTCAATCCACGATTGCAGAAAACAGAGGGTAAGGCACTCACATTTCTTTTCGTTTGGAAATGACGTGGGCTACATTGTTCTGAGCCTGATCGAAAAGACGGAATAACCATCGTCTGAGAGCTAGCCCTTCCTAAACAGACGACATTAATCCAGGTAAGCAAAGTATAATCAAGCAACGAACTTCCATCATTTTCATAGCCTTGGATTTCAATTCCGCAATGCAAGCACGATACGCGTCCGGATCTCGCTTTATTTGGCCTTGGAACTTGCAGAGTGTGGAATACATCGCTTTGACTTCCGGGGCAAAATACGACTTTCCTTCGCCGTGTCCCCTTCCTATAATTTCATTAGAAAACATGACGGTCTTGGATGCTATCACATACCTGGAATGTGGATAGCAAACTCCGCAGATGGAACGAGACAAAAAAGTTCAGGCTCGATTTCCTTGTACGGAATATCAAATTCAATCTCGGCCTCATGTTGGATGCTGTGATTGAGACACTCGCGTCAAAGTGGAAACCTGCGTAAAGATATTCAACAACGCACTTGACTCGAAAACACGCTTGACAAAACCGCAGCCTAAAATTGAGATCTAGAATACGCTTTGATGGAGAACTCCCACATCCCTGTCACGGGAATGATTAGTAGCAATATAATAAAGCAGAACTTGTGGAACATACATACCATGCAAAACTTCTCGATCAGAAGGCTCGCGTATTGCGGTTCAGACAAGTCGTCAGGACACGGTGGTAATCCTTCGAGTTTTCGAAACACGCGCATCCATATATTGCGTCCTGTGGCCCGCGACATGAAAATGGCCCTAAAGCTCTTGGAAAGGCGTGATAAACTGAGGAGATCCGTCAGTTCAAGGTAGACGACGATCTAGGAGTAAATTAGGACGCGTCAACATCATCAAAACACGTGTTTCAAAGCAACAGACCTCGTATATAACATCTAATGGAAGTTCAACAAAGTTCTTTAACCCTCCCCTGAGCAGTCTTCGACGCGATTTTGGCCTCCCGCGTATTCGTTTGGCATCTCCACGTCGGCAATCCAGTAAAGAGGCTCTATCTAAAGAACCAAGTAACAGTAAATCCTCTCGTATTCTTGTGTGTCATATAGTACTCACCTTTGGAAATAGACCTCAGGCTTTCGAATACACAACTTTGAGGTAGATCTTCCGACATTCTGGGCGACTGGAATGAGTTGGCAATTGGGAATGAACCAGAATGGTGCAGCGATCATTTGATTGCCGGTTTGATGTTTGTGTCAGTTTGTCTGTGGCGGCTCGAAGTGACTTTGCAGTTTGATTTGCACAACTGGCGCGCCCAAGGAGCGCCATTGGGATGCCAGGCTCAGATTTTCAAGATACAATACTTGTTAAAGTTTAAGTGAGAGTATTGAATATGTAGGCCGATGTGGAGAATATCAAAGCTTGGAATATTAGACTACCAGGGTGATAAATTTGTGATAAATAATAATACTCATGAATGACTCAATACTAGTATGTCACCCCAATGTCACCCACTGCTACTGCCAGCCCAAGATTGACGATAAAACTCTACCTCTGAGGCGCCTGGTGAGATATAAGCTCCTTCACGTAAGGATACACTAAAATTGTCAACCAGACGGATAACTCCATGTGAAAGTGGATCTGGCGACGATAGCCATTTCCCAAAGATCCCAAGGTCATTGACGCCGGTATGTTGAGTTTCCTGGGGTTTTGTAGTGGAAGTTTGAGATGGCTTTGTACGTTTGGGGCGTGTAAAGGTTACTATTGGCACGATTTTGTTATTCTTGGGATCGATTAGCGTGTGCTCGAAGTGTGTTAGCTTGTGCATCAGCCCGAATGGCACGAATCCGACCCAATCCGGGATCTGGTATCTTGCGTCAGAATTGCGGAAAATTGTGAAGGGCATGGGACGGTAGGCTCGAGTGACAGGGCCCCAGATTGTGAGGTGGGTAAGGTCACGCAGGAATGAAAGTCCTGCGGTGCTGGAGGCCACACATTCCCAACGAGGAAGGCCGGTGAGGGTGAGGCGTTTGGTCTTCCATTGGGGGAGAGGCCCTTTGAAACAGGTCCATGGCCGTGTATATTCCAGAACATCGACGAAGAGCTTGATAGATTCACAGTGAAATCCCAGTTCTTCGATGTTGCAGAGGACATTGTATAGTGGGCGAAAATCGATGGTTCTTTCTGGTTGTATGGGCGAGTTGTATGTTGTGCTCCAGAATCGCCGAATATGCTGGGTGTAATCGATTCCCAGTCTGCTTGATGATGTAATGACGAGTGATGCTTGGAGATGGACGGCTTGTAGGAACAGGAAGACCGCGTTGTTAGAGGAGAGCACGACCGTATGGAGGAGGAAGGGCACGGTAAGTGTTCGCATGGAGGCTGATACAAGGGCCAGGGCGCAAGCGGCCTTATAACCCTCCTTGAGCAGCTTAGTGTTGGGCTCGGATACGATGACACCGGTTGTAGTTGCGCATTTGATGATCTTGCAGGCAAGTTCGATGGGGAGGTGTTGGAAAGGAAAGGCCCTGGTTCCGTCCATAACCGTTGACTGAGGTCCGAGTTACGCAGTGGAATAACTGAAGGGGTCGAGATGAAGATGAACTGGGAGGAAATTTGTTTAGGATTGTTCCCTTTACATTATATGTTCTGATCAAGTTTGGTGGGCCCAAAAGCCAACAATGCCGCGACGTGATATTCTTGCCTCCAAATATAGTACACAATGCGCTACACAGCCGCAAAAGACACAATGTGATTATCACTACCATTTCAAGTTGTTCAGCCCTGTAAGTGTCATGGGTGATGGAAATGGCGAGGCGAGTGAAGAAAAGTGAGCATACTAGGGGGGTTCCTCTTGGGTCATCCACAAGGCTGCCAATCAACCGCCTGATATTCGATGTTAGGTAACCGCGTCAGCTATCAATTGAGGGACTCAAGCTCCCCCAGCTCCGGACAAATGAAATGACAGATTGGGTGTTGGGATTGTTTTGTTCAGCGAATATAGCCACAGGAGTAAGGGTAACCGCCAGATATAATAAGGCTCACGACTAAGTGCTTGTTTCGTGACCCACTTGAAGTTCTTTACTCGGTTTGGCACATTTTAACTCTGCTAGAATGGCGCTGCTGCTTGAATCTAAGCTCGTCTATTGTGTGATCGGACCCTTCTACCACAACGCCTTCATTACCTTGCCCAATTTAGTCCAACAGATATTCTACCCAAATTTGGAAGTCGGGTTACAACAAAAGTTAAGCGCGCGTTTCTAGGCAGCCCGTTGTACGAAGTCGACGATGATCGACGATCGGCTGACCCCGTCCGTATGCCAACGAGACACCTAAGTATGGTTTGAGAAAAAACGAACTTTGAAACACATACTTCACCTATTTGTCGGAGGAAAGGTATAAATACCCTATGTGATGCTACCTCTGTGTCATCGACAACAGTCTCTCAAATCCCACTCTTTCGCTCATACGCAGCCTCTACTTCTAAATCTCGTACTGGGATGTACATCACAATCTCCCAGTATTCTCAGCTCCCCTTTAACTTCCTCCAATATTCCTGCCGAATTGTTCACACTCAGTTTCCCCACAACCGTCGAAGAACTCTGGGAAATGTCGGACACGAGGGACACCTGCAAGCCCAAGGAAACCGACACCATCCAGCCCTCTAGTGGGTAATGGGCGTTTTCTCCGTTCCTCCAACACACCACCGATAGCGCGTCCGTCCAGCAGCTGGAGTTAGCTGCCCCCCTTAATCAAGGACAATTCCTGGAGAAATACGACGAGATTTCGGAAACCCTGTTCTGGTTCCTCCAAAAAACCACGGCACGTTAACATCCACACCCACAGCACTACGATGTTCTCCCTCAAAAAGATTTCTCAGACGGTTACTGCGACCATCCAGTCTTATTTCCTCCCGCCTGCGCTGAAGATCGCCACCCTCCCAAATGGGAACCTCGGTGTGTTCATTCCATTGGACCTGGTGAAAACATCAACAATTTGTGACCTCCTGGACCGTACCAACGCAACTGGAGTTAGCCCCCCCTCTCAATGAACAACGGTTCTTGGACACTTATGACGAAATCTCGGAAATGCCTCTCTGATTTTTTCCAACACACCACCGATCTCAATCACCTCGACCACCTGGCTTTAACGCTTGACCTGGCCTATGACCGCCGCATCCTTCGGACCTTGGAGCAGCTTTCTGCTCTTCGCCTCCTGGAGCTCACCATGCCAACGACATACAACTTCGACTCAGTACCTGAAGACTCGCAAGCAACGCTGCTTACCAACGTAGAACTACTGATCGAAAAGGTGCCTCAACTCGAACAAGTCATCATCCCGGAACAGTGGGCAGTTGAAACGCTTATGGACCTCCTCGAACGGACGTTCAAGTACAAGCGTTTCGAAAATCTGGGCAGGGTGCGCTACCACACTCGTGCTCGCGATCTACTGTATGGGACGCCGGCCTTCAAGTTCCTCATTCCGTACCTCTAGGTCTTTGATTGTGAGTTATAACTCAGCCTCAGATCGCACTGCACTTCCACTCATTTTTCCCGAACAGTTTCGTACGCACTGCCAACGCTTTTCAACCATCCTTCAACTCGTTATTATCCTCCTATTCCTAGACTTCAGCCTACATTCCACACCGTTTCCCCAGACGTCTTCGCATAATTTCTTATCTACCTGTTTAATTTCCTTGGATATGACTTTGGGAGTGTGTTCATCTCCCAAGGTCATCCTCCGGGTACCCAGAGCCGCCGTCTGTGCGTACCCGGAGGCTCGTTCTGGGTTAACAATCGTGCTAGGAATCTCCTCCTCTCTGGATATGACTCACACAGTCATCCTCCGGCTTGAATAAATTCATTTCTGTATTTGAAGTTCAACGTTCACGTTCCGTTTAAGTATCTGATCTAGTAGTCAATTTTGGGACAAATCTTTCGAAGTCACCTGGGTGAGTAACTCGAGTGTACTATCATTGCTCATTTTTCAAGTGAAGAGCTCACCACACACTGGCCGCGAGCTAATGAGTACTCAGAACCACGCGCTTCTCGATCTCCCATTTCGGCCCCTTCATGATGACGCTTCTGTGGCTGGAAACACCATCCAGTCAATTACTCGGATCTATAGAGGGGCTTATTATCTCAACTTTATTGTGCTGAGAGACGTGCGGTACGGTAACGGCGTTGGCAACACTGGCACTGGGCCCGGGAGTCACCAGAAATCAAAGCCGTATTCTGTCCAATGATCATGTCGAAGACTCGAGGTACCGAGTCAATTGTCTTATGTACTGTACCTAACGACCCTCGGTGCCTAAGACGGCCTTGACACTCGTATCTAACTCTCAGTGTGGTAATTGTTATCTATCTCGCTTTTGTCTCCCCAAATTGGCTATTCCAGATTAGGAAGTCGGACTCTCAAAAATTGAGAGGTTTAGGCGCCCGCCTCTTGGTAGTCAACTAAACTCGTCGAGATCGAAGATAATCATTCTGACAAAAAAAAAAAAGAGTGATCGGTTGCGAGTATTTGAGTAACAATGGGCAGAGATCTGTGTACCCCGCCATTCCTGGACCAGGAAAAAATATAAATAGTCCGAGAGTCTTCGGCCTCCGACGTCGAAACATCCAAACTTCTCAACCGCCTGTTCAAATCATTCTATCTCGACAATCACAACTCCTCATCTAGCTCGCACTTTAGGAAGGAAATCATGTTATCCGCTCATTCATTAATCCTCTCTATTCATTCCTGCCGAATTGTTCACCTTGCCCTCCGAACTCGGAGGTTCTGAGTTGGACTCCGCCCTTCGTTCGCTCTTTCCAGAGCCATTTTCCCAGGACCGTTACACAGACAGTCGCTGTGCGACCGGGTACTGAACGGACGTCCCGATGTCACAACGCCAGAAAGGACGAACAAAGAGATGCAGACCTTGATACGTCGCGAATTGGAGAACCAGACGCCTTCCATTCCAGGGCATATTATCAGTACACGGAATTCATGCAAGGGTACCAGACTCCACGCTGGTCCAGTGTCTGAAGCCAAGGGCATAAGCGACTCTTTGACCTGGTTCTTTGGCAAGGGTATGGATCTCAAGCGCTTGAGGCACGTCGTCCTCCCCATGGACTTTTGCACGGATTTAGAGGGACTATTTCTCTAACTGGGACGCCTCACTGGGCTGAAGAGTCTGAAGTTGACGATGCCAAGAGCGACACCGCGACGCTGATCTGGTTATTTGGCCAACCTATGGATCTCAAGCGCTTGGAACCGAGGCATGAGCTTACATTGGATGGTATACCCCGAGACCCAAACGACCAGACGTTTCCCCTCGATGACAGATGTTGGTTGCTCTCTCACCATCATCAAGCAAAACGCGATGACATTTATCAGGCTAAACCGTCAACGTTGGAACGTGTTTCATTCGGTCTTGACTTGCGGCGTGCTCGAGAGATCTTGTACCTACTCCGAGGGTCTCCTTCCGTGTCCCAGCTAGAAATTAACGCGCCGACTACCTTTGACCTGGACTCGCAAACAGAGGAATTCCTCCGGAGAATGATGAACGGCGTTGAGGTGATAAAATATTTTGGTTATATATTTTTATTGAATGTGTAGTATATCAGCGCATGTATAACTTTTAACTAGACCGGCCCCGGTGACTTAAAATTTTTGATTTTCAAGGAACTTTGGATAAGATCTCAGTGAGCCTGGCGGCTGGAAGTACAATGACGGCGAGAACTCTATCAACCTCTTAGGCCGACTGCAAAAAACGGACCCCAATCACTTTGAAATCACCTCGAGCTAATCCTACTGATAATAACAGCCAGAATGGTCCCTGGAAGCAGACTGAAGCAATCCGTTTCGCCAGATGTTATGTGCAAGCCTGGCCTCCATAACCTATCTTATCTTATCGTTCACGTGATCACTGATCGTCAGGATCTTTCAAGTGCTGTTCTTTTTTCTTGACCATCTGCTTTCATCTCTTCCATACGCATTCGTCTCGTTCCCGGCAATACAGCGTGGTCCAGTCAACTTCATATGACCCGCGCCTCAGTGAGCCTTCTGAAGACAGGCTTTCATTATCCGAGTCTACGTTAGGCGAAGTTTATGTCGGCCTGAGGCTTTTTAGAACCTTTCTTACGGTCCACGCCCATCAGAGTGGTGCATCAGAATTTGTAAACTTTGAGCTGGGCAGCATCATTTTGAATGTCGGAGGGTTCTTAGCTCGTCTAATTGGTCCACGGTGCAACTGTGAATCGTTCTTGATGCTTGAAGCTTGAATGGACGATTACACTGTCAATATTATGCGAACTTGATGTGTATATAAGTAACAAGATTCTCCATCCTTTATCTAAACCTGCGACTCAGGGGGCACACCTTGCGGATTTTGGTGTTCTCTTCGCCTCCAGATCGAGCTTCGAGTGAACTTTGAGATGTGCGATCATTGATCGACTCCATTTCTCGTGTAATTTACTTTGTCCTACCCCGATGCCTTCAAGGCCAAACCGCTGGGCAGCAAGATCCTGGGCAAGAACCAATTTTCCGACTCTTGCTACTAATAATACGATGTGGATGACACACTGCACAAATCAATCTGACGTTCTTAATTGTGCGAACAGACTTTTCCTAGCTAAAAACTCAGGCCCGAAGAGAGGAAATAGACCGGCACTTCCTTTCTTTATGTGGCGGGTGGGGCGTGGCTATATGAAGCCTGTCTCGGAAACAGACTCTTGAAATTCATACCAAGACGGAAAGATGCTTTGTTCAGCTGACTTTACGCATCACCCTATGATGATAAACCCCCATTTCACACCTTTATTGGTGGGAAGGACTGAGAATCTGAAGCTATATAAATGCTTCGCCCCACACTGAACGCCCCCTTTGTAATTACCCCCCTGATCATTACTCATTCATGCCTTCTACCTTCAGCTATCAGTGGGACACCCCCAAATTCAAGGGAAGTACTTCCTTCAGTACTGGATTGTTCATCGGCGGCAAGTTTGTGGATGGTGTGAATGGGACAACCATTGAGTAAGTCGTGAAAAGCCCCTATTTCACTAGGCACTGATCTTATCTTAGCGTGATCAACCCGAGTAAGTGCCCGGCGTCTTTCTTTTCAAAAACAACCATCATGACGACTACGTGTAGCCAACGGACAGGTCCTCACCAAGATTTCCGAAGCTACAGAGAAAGATGTCGACATCGCCGTTGAGGCTGCCCAGAAGGCTTTCGACACCGTCTGGGGCCTGAAAGTTGGAGGCCTGAAACGATCCGAATTGATCTGGAAAATCGCTCTCACTATGGAAGCTCACCAAGGAGAATTAGCTGCAATCGAGTCTTTGGATAATGGTAGGCGAATAGATCTTGCTCGGGCTCAAAATCTGACTTTATTTTAGGGAAAACATATCATTGGTCATACGGCACCGACTGCAAGTTCGCCATTGAAGTTTTCAAATACTTTGCGGGCTGGGCCGACAAAATTCATGGCCAGACTATTGAGGTACGATTTCTGGTGTTCTGTCCCCAACTCAAGAATTAACAATAACATCTTTATCCAGACGGACGAAAAAAAGCTTGTCTACACTCGTCATGAACCCATCGGTGTTGTGGGCCAAATCATCCCATGTAGGTCAACTCAAACCATATACGTACACCGCCATTCTGATCCCACAACCCAGGGAACTTCCCTCTCCTCATGCTTGCCTGGAAAATTGCACCGGCACTCGCCACCGGAAACGCCATCGTCCTTAAGCCATCCGAGTTCACACCTCTCACCGCGCTCCGCATGTGTGCGATATTCCAGGAAGCCGGCGTCCCCGATGGTGTTATCAACATCGTCACCGGCTACGGGCAGACAGCAGGCCAGGCCATCTCTTCCCACATGAAGATCGACAAGGTCGCGTTCACGGGCAGCACCCTCGTTGGCCGAAAGGTCATGGAAGCTGCGGCGAAATCGAATCTCAAGACTGTCACCCTCGAATTGGGAGGCAAGAGCCCGAATATCGTTTTCGACGACGCGGATCTTGAGCAAGCGATCGAGTGGTCTGCACACGGCATCTTGTGCGTTCCGTTTTTTCTTTTCTTTTTCTGAATTGATTAACAATATTTTCTAGCTGGAACCACGGACAGGCTTGCTGTGCTGGATCACGTATCTTCGTCCAAGCCGGAATCTACGACAAGTTTTTAGCTGGTTTCACTGAGAAGGCAAAATCCATCAAAGTTGGCGATCCTTTTGGCAGCGGCATCGACCAGGGCCCACAAGTCTCCCAAATTCAATATGACGTGTGTTCCCTCCTAGATTTTCTTTTTTCTTTTTCTTTTCTGACATTGACGATTTTGGCCAGCGGATCATGGGATACATCAACTCAGGAAAAGAGCAGGGAGCTAAAATCCACCTCGGAGGGGACAGACACGGCACCGAAGGATATTTCATCAACCCGACAATTTTCACTGAGACCAAGCCCGACATGAAGATCGTACAAGAAGAGATCTTCGGCCCTGTAGGTGTCGTCATCAAATTCGAGAACGAAGAGGGTAGGTTTTCTATTCATTTTATCTCGATTATGACTTTCCTCTGATCGAGGGAATGATGTTGACATAGACGTTATCCGTCAAGCCAACGACACACGTAAGTTTTTTTTTTTTTTTTTTTTTTTTTCCTAACTATTCTTCTTTTACCATTCTCAACCCATTTGTGCCTTTCCGACAGTCTATGGACTCGCGGCCGCTCTTTTCACCCAAAATCTCAACCGAGCTATCGAAACTGCCCATAAATTGCAAGCCGGAACCGCCTGGGTGAGTTTTCGGTGTTCCGTGCCCCCCAGACCGAAAGACTGACGTGCGTATTCCACTTTAGATCAACTGCGCCAATCAGCTGCACGCCCAAGTTCCTTTCGGAGGATACAAGCAGTCGGGTATCGGTCGTGAGTTGGGCGAGTACGCTCTTTCGAAGTACGTGTTTTTCCTTTCAATTGGAAGTACAGTTGACTGAAGATCGTTATAGCTACACCAACGTCAAGGCCGTCCACATCAACTTGCGCCACAGAGAGCCGTGATTACCCTTTGAAAACCATGCACCACGAAACGAAGAAAGATTGCTTTTGTATTATTACTCTACCATGAAGATTCAGGATTCAGACAAAATGTCGCTGATAATCCATCAAATAAATTTTATCTTACGATGGAAGCCATATTGGATCTCACTCGCAAATTCGGAACACTCTTACTTCTTTGCAAAAAAAAAAAAAATGAATGGCTTTGGCTCTAAACACCAACGAGTTCGAGTTCGTAATCTGACGGAATTTCTATTCTTTCAATATAAGTTTACAATGCAAGAAGAATGCTTGATGTCTATTAGTTGGGCCCGAGGTTGACGTGAACTCCTTTGACCTGGGTGTATCTAGGAGGAAAGAGGGTGGGTCAACTTTTGGGTAGTGGACGATGGTTCGAAGTACGCACGCGTCAAGGGCATATTGGCCGAGTTCTCTGCCAATACCGGACTGCTTGTACCCACCGAAAGGAACAGCAATATCAGTGTCTTGAGCGCAGTTGACCTGACACCGAATGTAAGAAAATTGTATGGTTAAGCAAAGAGATACACCCACCCATGCACTTCCAGCCTCAAGAGCATGCGCCACCCTGAGTGCACGGCTGATATTCTGACTGAATACATGGCAAGCGAGACCGTAGTTGGTATCATTAGCCAACTCGATCACTTCCTCCTCCGTTTTGAATTTCGTGACGGCTGCGACGGGCCCAAAGATCTCTTCACGACTGATCTTCATGTCGGGTGTACAATTGGTGAAGATCGTGGGTTTGATGAAGAACCCATCGCCTCCATGACCAACGCCGCCGATGTGGACATGGGCACCCTCGCTCTTCCCTGTCTCGATGTATCCCATTACGCGCTGAAAAGATATGATGAAAATGGGATGGTGGGTAGAGAATTCTTGTCAGAAATGCATACGTCATATTGGGTTTGAGAGACTTGAGGACCGTGCTTGGTGGTGGGTGAGAAAGGATCACCGGTGTTGTCGCCGAAAGCTTGGGCAACAGCAGTGAATTTTTCAATGAATTTGTCGTAGATTCCTTCTTGGACGAAGATCCGGGACCCTGCTGTGCAGGATTGACCTAAAGGAAAACAAACAAAGATAAAAAGGATCGGGGAGCAATTGAGAGCGAGTTTGAATGCATTGGAAAAGTGTTCTTACCCATGTTGAAGCTATGAAATAAATTGATTAAACTTCCCATGAAAAAAGAAAAAAGAAGCTCATTACGCACAAGATACCAGATGCAGCCCATTTGACAGCTTGTTCGATCTCTGCATCGTCGAAGATGACAGTGGGACTCTTCCCTCCCAATTCCAGAGTGACGACTTTCAAATTAGTCTCAGCAGCGGCCTTGAGAATCTTCCTGCCGGTGAGTGTGCTTCCGGTAAACGCGACTTTTTCGATGACTGGATGCTCGCTAATCGCCTGTCCGACGGTGTGGCCTTTCGTTTATATTTAGATCCTTGAGGAAGAAGAATAGATGTGATATAAAGACCAACCGTATCCGTTGACAAAGTTGACAACACCGGGTGGGAATCCAGCCTCGTTGATGAGGTCAGCCAACCTGAGTGCCGTGAGTGGCGTCAACTCTGAGGGTTTGAGGACGACAGTGTTTCCAGTCGCGAGAGCGGGGGCGATTTTCCATGTCAGCATGAGCTAAAGCGAGCATTAGATCGGGTAAAAAAGGCAGTGAAGCCAAAAGCGTACCAAAGGGTAGTTCCATGGGATAATTTGCCCCTGTCATCTTTGCTCAACATCAACTTGATTTTTAAGGATATAGTCCACTTACAACGACACCATACGGTTCGTGTCGGGTATACGCGAGTTTCGTGTCCTTTGTCTATGCCTAGCCTCAGCACTGATATTTGGTCGCAGAACTTTCAAAAATACGAACCTCGATGGTTTTCCCTTGAATTTTGTCAGCCCACCCTGCGTAGTATCGGATGCAGCGGAGAGCCCCGTTGACATCTGCCATCTTTGATAAGATGTAGACTTTGCCTGCAATTATGATTTTTTTTTGAGAAACAAGACTGACGAAGATCAACTTGAGTGCTACATACCGACATCTAAAGATTCCAAAGCAGCAAACTCCTCAGCATGTTTCTCGACGAGGTCCGCGAGCTTGTTGAGAAGTCTTCCTCGGAGGGATCCTTGGTATTTCAAGCCCCAAACCGTCTTGTATGCCTGGGAGTCTTCAATGAATTTGATGCTGCGATCGAATAAAAAAACCAACACACTTTCTTCGCAACATCGACCGCGATGTCGACGTCTGCCTTTGTTCCTCCAGCTACTGCAGTGATCACCTTTCCCGTCGCTAAACAAACGTAGTGTCTCGTCGGTTATTCTTTTCAAAGAGATAGGGAGCAAACATACCAGGATTGATGACACTGTCATGATAGTTTTATTAATCTTCAACGCCTCGTTGGTATTTGACACGACAACTCACTCAATGGTTCCACCTTCGACTGGGTCAACCCATTTGCCTCCGATGAAGAGACTGTTATAGATAAGAAATCGCGCGGAAACCAACAAAAAAGAGGTCAGACTGACCCAGTGTTGATAGTAGAGGTGCCCTTGTAGACAGGAGTGTCAAACTGGTGGGTGTAAGTTCCTGGCATCGTCAAGTCTCAGATGAGGTGTAAGATGTCTGTGTGGAGGAAAGACAGAAAGGTCGAGACAAGGAGGATCAGATCACTTTATAGAGTGAATCCAGAGCGGTATAAGGATCTATAGATGACATCTGTCGCTATTGTAGGATCACCGCACCCGGGTCCCCTCGCACATTTCCTACTCAAGCACAAACGGGCGGCTCACATGGGACGAAGTACTCCTCCTGTGGTGTGTGAAAATTCTACAATGGCCCAAAAGACTCATTCCAACGTTGCTTCGTGGAACTCTCCTGAAGCTTGTTGAACCTCAACTGTGGCAGAAACCACAACCTGAAAAGCGATTCACAAGAAGTAAACTTTCTATTCAAAAGGGACACATTTCCTTGACACACATACGCAATTGATACACAGTGCACCGTTATCGATCCGGCTATTGAGCGAAATTAGGTTCTTATTGGGGCAATGGGGTTGCAAAGAGAAAAATCTGGCCGAAGACCGAGGTTCATGTTGGTCGAATACTCGGAAAAAAGGGCAAGGATTGCAAACGTGGAACATTCGGCCGTTAATGAGAGCTTTTTTCCAAAATATTCCTTGTCCTCGAGCTTTTTCAGGTCAATTCGTAGTTGACAATGAACGTTATGAACATTGAATATTGAATATTGAACGATGAACAAGAACAAGAACAAGAACACCATCTGGATCCCGGCAACATCAATAAGCGAAACGGCATGCGCCGGTCAATAATTTAAACTGAGATCCAAACCTAAATAATTTTCCGTTTCCGTTTCAATTCCGTTTGCGAGTTTGGCGGTCAAAGGTTTACGCGTTACGTTTAGCGCCCAACCAACCAACCAACGCTGAACACGTTCCTTGGGTTTTTTTCAATATAGCAGCACGTTATGGGAGTCCTCGGCCATGGCATTGGCACACATATTATGATCCAAGCGGACACCCACACCGAGGGTATTTTTTTTAATGTCGGCAAGGAGCTATACTGACGGCATTGCTTCCTTATCCTAGCTGTGGTGGTACAAAGCTAGTCAAAACTGAGTCAAAAGAAATTTGCAGGTGTAGGTTTCTTTTGACCCGTGAGAATCTAATAACGAGCCCGAAACGTTGCCCAAACACCGCCCAAACGAGCCGTTTGCCTCTCAAACCTTTCTCAAGGCCTCAACCCTCCTGTCTTTCATTGTGAGCCCATGAACACCCTAGGTATTCAAAGACTTATCATCAATATCAATTATTAGAGGAGTCGCGGACCTTTGTATGATAAGAAACCACGTGACGTTCGCGTCGCGTCGCGCAATATTTAGCCCCTATACACACAGGAGAAAGAGCCGAGGATCTGTAGGACGCCTAGATATCCCAGAGAACGGGCACATCATTGAACACGTTGATTCACTTAATCTCCGTCGCGTGGCTGCACGTAAGTGGTGGGAAAAAATAGAATGTACTTCGATGATGGTTCAATGAATTTCCTAGAAGACGCGGCGTCACTGGCACTGACGGAGAACCAACAAGCAAGCCCGAAATATCAGCACCAGGACAAAAGCACCCCAGGTGTTCTTTATATTACTATAAAGGATATTGCATGAGGCAGACAACCCAGACCGACAGAAAGAAAGGATTTGCGTGGCGGAGCACCATTCCTTGTTAGAATCGTTTTGTCCATTTTTCGTGCAGTTTCGTCATGCAACATTTGCCATGCCCGTAATAAGCCTGTACTGATGGTTATTGCGGCATTTCGTGCCCCATCCTACCCACAAACATGTGGCGCCGCAGCATTACTGCATCTACTTGCCCATCGGAGAACTCGAAAGTTGGCCTGGGCTTCGAGCCCTTGAAAATCGCTCCTCCGTCGTAAGCTTCCAGTGTTAATATCGAGGACGGGATTCCTTGTAACGAAAATCTGTTTTACTTCTTGTGGGAAATGCATTAGAAACTCTGAGTGTTTTGCGCTCGCGTGGCAGAGGAAGGTGGGCGTTTAGTTCTCTCTCCCGAGACACATAGTAACAGTGGAAAACAAGGGAAAGAAAAGAAAAACGATGATATCCCAGTGCGGCAGTGCCCACACTGGTATGCCCAACACGGTCAACTCCGGCCACGTTCACAGCTCCCCGAACTTGGAAAATCTATGTCCAGACTCCACCGTTACGGCCAACGACTTGTGGACAAGCTTCTGGGGATATGAGGCCGTCCGAATCTGTTCGTTCCCATTTTCGGCATTTCGAATTCAATCGGGCTTTCCCTCCCATCAAGGTCTCTCACTGTCATTCAGAGCTCAACGCATAATGCATAACGCCCCACGATATCTCACGCGGCGGCCAGGAGTTATTGATCAGGAGTATTCTACTAGTAACCATTGCCTGGTACGGGGTTCAAACGCTTTTTCGCATGAAAATTATTTTATTTCATAGCGCAACGTCTTGCAAGCTCATGGATACTTAGTTGCGTAGCTGGTACTAAAAGCCTCGTGTGAGGGGTCAAAGCAACGCCTGTCGAGCGTCGTTTTGTGAACGGAACCCTGGGCCGCGAGTAAAGATTTAGAGTGTTCGAGTAAGTGCCTTCTTTCATGGTGGCTCTGTCAGCAGCCGAGCTTCGCGGTTGCACTCGACTCAAATCGTAGAACCATCACTCGGTGCGATTTTGAACACGTACGTATACTGGCGGTTCGATGAATAGATTGAACTCTGTGACTATGATGAATCATTGACCTGCATGCAATTCGTCCATAAACATTCTCTTGATCGTTTTTATCTTATCTCATCTGATTTTTCATCAAGGACAAAAGGCTCAGCCGCTCAAACTGGCAGCTCGGGAGATGACAGAAATAAGAATCTCAAAATGGACAGAACACCCACTTTCACACGCGCCGATGGGCTTAGTTCAACGCCCCTGTGGCTGCCGCGGCTTCCAGAGAACAATGCTCAAGATCTTCCAGATCGATGACCCAAGCCCAACCAACCCCAAAATACATCAATTCAGTCAAGAACAAGAACAAGAATCTTCATTGGCTATACTTGTGAAAAGTTACCCTGTAGTACGTAAGAATTCTCACGAGAGGTGTTCGATAGAGACGATGGTAAACTCTAATAGAATAAGAAGCACAAAGAAATGGCCAATAATTGAATGTTCTGCCATGCCATTTGTATTCTCGATTGTTCTAAGAACTGAAATCGGAGAACTGGTCGGGGGATGACAAAACATAGAAGCGCTAGAAACCATTCAAGCCGCCGGGTTGATCTTCTAAGTTCTGAGTCTTCTTTCTTCGTTTCGCTAGTTCGTTTGACGGTGGGTATGCTGAGGTTAGTTTTTGGTCTTCCCACCGCGATCCTCTCCTCATTGGCGAATCGAGGGTTCCCGCGAAAGGGCGACGGAGGAAAGATGTTGAAACGTTATGTACATGGTGATAAAGTCTAATTCTGAGTTTTAAATAAAAATACCTGTAAATTTCAATATATCTACATATACGTGAATTGTTTTAACTCAAACCGCACAGAATAACACCGCTCGGCACTAAAGTCAGGTGTCTATTTTAAACCCGGTCCCTCAGAGTGGCTTGATGCGTTGTGAAGAGATATTGCCGCTGGGCTCTGGAGCGGTCGCCTTGTATCAGAATGACTGTCAATAGTATTGGACGCCGTAGTAAAGACATACTTAAGAATTTGAGTGGGTCGAGTCTATCAGTGCCAACGACACCAGTATCGATGACAGAGCAGGTTCGTCAATTTAACTCAATTTAACTCCCCTACTTCACTGTACCCAGCTTTAGTCGCCGGGGGAGTCCTTCGCCGTCGATTCAACTAAACTCAAGAAAATAATGCCACTAAAAGTCAACTCGAAGTCCTGAGGAAAATGGTTTCCCGAAGGTCCCTCTGACGCCATCAATAGCTTTGATACACAACCCCTCTGTCCCCTTGTACGATGATACCGCGCCATGATTAGGTGGACCTGAGATGAGCCGAGGCTTAGAATTGTGATAGGGTCCACGATAAGACGTGTATATGTGATTCTGGAGCGACCGAGTGAGGTGTTGAGTACCTTACAGTTGAAGCAACTGTGTATGGCGCTCAGATAGACTCGTCGTGACATGTGGCATGTGGTCATGGTTGGCCTTCGAAACGGTCGAGGTTGAGCTTGGGCTTTATCGTTTGATTGCCAGCTCTTCGGTAACACAACTGGGGTGAAATGAGGAGGACCGTTTAAGCCCTCCAAACGGGCGATATATTACAACGCACCGTTTAATTGCTCGGGCGCCACTGGGGCAGGTAGAATGTGGGATACAGTCTCCTCGATATCTTCATGCGCCGTTTCATAAGGCAATCTGGGATGTAAGAGAATGTAATGGATATCCAGTGGCGCAAAATGAGAGCGTCATGAATACAGTCCTTTGGGAATCATTGAGGCACAGACCCGGAGGTAGCACAGGTAATAATGGGCGTACTAAAAGCCTGTTGGGTACTTCGGTCCCTATAAGTAAGTTGGACTTTTTGTGTACCCTGGACCTGAAGGGAGTTCTGGACGCCATGTAAATACTTACATAGATAGGTCTGGTCTTCTCGGTTTCTGAGTTTGATGAAGAGGATAACTTTAACGAATAGAGTGCATTCCAGGCATAGAGTGTGTGTGGTAACGAGCCACTGTTCGCGGGCAATAAAAGTCGTCCAGATGTTGATTCGACGAGCTACTACCGTACTAGTAGTATGTCAAATGTGCTGAGGTGCCCACACGGTGCCCAAGAGCTGCAAGAGGCACCTGGCATGAGTGTCAAAGTCGGACGTCTATGAAGACTTTCTAGCTGATTCAATTGAGTGGTTTAGACAGACCCCTGAGTCACAGACGCCGCTGTGATGGACGTCGAAAAGGATATTCTGGCTCGTGAGGTGTATCGACCGTTCATTTATTGACGCCCAGATCGGGGGAGAATGTTCTGTGTTTGGTTGTGGTTGTGACGCGCGGAGATTGAAAAGGAAACTTAACCGAAAGATCGCCCGATCGAGTATGTGTTGCTCCGGAATCAGAAATTTAAATTTCCTTTGTCTGCACTCCCCACAAACTTCCCCAAGGCCCCTGATAAACGGTATTCTCATTTTCCAGACATTTATATATTTACCATCTCTCTTTTTTTTTCTCCTATAATATTCTACGGAACCCCGATTTCTGTGCATCCTGGCGTCATTGGTGGAGATTGGTTCCATATTCACGAGGATTCACTAGATCATTAAAACAGCATTTGGATCGGTCCTGCCTACAAGCCCGGAGCTCGGCAGCATCTCGAACATACACTTTGCATCAGAACTGCCAAAAGGCAAAAAAGCCCCACGCACCCAGATTTAATTCAGTTCTTATATTGGTTCTCCTCTTCCTTTTCTTCTCGAAAGGACGATATAACCCAATCTTGAATGTCGGCGTACAACGATAACCACCCCCCTGCTCGGTACACTCGCGATAGCGACGACGAAAGGATGCAGTATCCACATCTTTCTGAATTCGAATCTCGCTTAGACATACAGCACCATCCCGCTTCCTCCTCCCAGATTCATCCGCACCCGCACCCGCACCCGCACCCGCTGTTCACCTGCCAGGAAAATATGAACTCCAATCCCAATCTGAATCGCTCCTTAGACCCGCAGTTTATTACCTCCCATCACTCCGTCTACCATTCGACCGCACCTTTTGCCGCTATTCAAGACCAAATACCTCAACCTGGTCAAGACTCTTCGCATGGATGGCCTCCTTACGACCCCTCGATCCCACACAACCTCTCGCATCTCAACAACAGGCTCAATTCGAGTTCCTACCCCTCGGCTGGGTACTCAAGCCCATCTCCTTTCGCACCCGTTAGAGTATCACCTCCAGCGACCCACATCCCCCTAAATCTCAAAGGACAGGGCCACGGACCAGGTCTCACCTTCAATTCCCCTAGCTCATCGACGTCTCACCATCGCACAACGCTGGCAGGATCGTTAGACCCATCCACAGGCATATTCTACCGCACTCCGGAACATCCACGACTGAGAACGGCTCAAGCATGCGAAAAGTGTCGCACGAGGAAAGCTAAAGTCCGTATTCACTCTGATTACACGCCTGGATCGCTGACCTCGTGGTGTTTGATCCATACAGTGCAGCGGCGAGCATCCGGCGTGTAAACGATGTATCGCTCGTAGCCTCGTCTGCGAGTACGCCAAGGAAGGTCGTGTACGAGGTCCAAACAAGCCAAAGTCGGGAAAAGGAGGGCCGCCGTCAGCACCGACGTTGACAAAGAAGCATGGCTCCAATGTCGCGAATCCATCTACCAATGTCTCTGAGGCTTCGGGCCAGTTACAGCTCCACGGAGGCGCCGGGATCGTATCATCAAAGAGTCGACATCGGGCCTTAAGTGACCACAGCAGCAGTGGTTCCTCTGAGCACCACCCAGAACATACATCGAGCCCAACAGTCATACGAGGTGGACCGTTATACTCTGAGACAGAGGAAACTGCACATTCTATTTCTCCCATTTCACCGTTCCCGAGCGCGACGTTGCCTTCAGACCTTCCAGGGCACCGACATCTCCCGGGAGATTCGTCCTCGTTGAGGAGATATCGTTCGTCGACGTCAAGGCTCCGGCTTCCAGATTTGCATGTGGACCCCTCGACGGGGTTGTTTCATTGGCAGCCCGGCCTTGAGGACCCACGGTCTGCAACCAGTGATGTTTCGTCTGACATGGGGGAGATATACAGACACCAGCAACTACATCCCCATCAGTTTGGGCCTGGTACACAACCCGACTTCGAGGCGTCGTTCGTTACCGAAGGGTTAGCGAATGTGGGTTCTGTACATCCCGTTATTTCAGGTACTTGTCCCCCTCGTCTTCGATTGACTCGCCGAGCATGACAGAAAAATCCCCCAGAAATGATGTCGCAGGCTGATGCACGTCAGGCAGAGATGCACAACTATCCGAGACATGTATTCTCAGCATCCCAGAGATCGACGGGCGCCATAGACACAACGGCGATGTCCCACCACCCCTCCGAGACGTCAATGACGGGCCATACTAGTACCATGGACATCCAACGAGAGCTTGGTGGACCGCACCAGCAAGATCAATTCCTCTACCCTTCGGTCCCAGAGACATATCTCCATCATCAACATCAACACCACCACCAGCCGCGCTTCCACCAGAGACCATTCGACTCCAGTTCCAGTGGGTTGGACAGCGGCATAGGTGACAACCAAGACATCAAACGTGAAGACCACGGAGAAGACAATTCTTTAGACAGGTGAGTGAAGCGCACTATTTCTTTCTTTTCCTTGCTTGGTGGAGAGAAGCGTGTCCTAGAGAGGTTGTGCGGTATGACATATGAGCTGATGTGAAGGTTTTGCTCAGTACATGCCACCGTTATGCGTTATGGGCTGGCCTAGGATGCCAAGCATGAGGAGGAGTTGGAAGAAGGGTTGTGCTTGCCAATGGCACGACGAGTTCTCCCTTTCCTGCCGGTAGCCACTGCAGGTTGCGATGGATCCGCCTTCAGTCCAGTTCGGTGATCCAGAGTCACGGAGCTTGAAACACGCAGCGTTCGATGTCTCGTCTCTTGTACGGTCGCGTACAGTGATACCAGGGGAGCATTGACCAGCAGGAGTGTGGGGCGGGCAGGATCTGATGGTGGTCGTTGAACAAGATGCGGTGGATGGCAATACTGTTAGCCATCGCTTGTGACCCACGCGTCTCCCACACAATGGCAAACGACTTGTATTGTCTCGCCTGCTTTCCGTTGATCCATTGTTATGTTGGCATTGTTCAGGACACATAAACTCACAATGTTTTGCTTTTTTCTGGACCAGATAAACCCGCCCCATATCTGTCTTTTTTCTTTCATTTACTTAGAAAAATACTTTCTCGCCATTTTCTTCTTTTTCATCGTCCGCAGGGCACATATTGGCACATACGTATGTACATCACGCTTGCATCTATTCATCTATCCTTACCTACACGATTTGGTCGGAACCTGGGTCACTGTACATATCACTCTTCCCATTCTCACTAATATCCTCGCTCTAACTATTTTTTACTATTTGTTTTCCTTTTCATTTCATCGATCTTGTCCTGTGCAATAGTTAGATGGCATCTAGAGGTTCAATAGACTCCCTCATAGTATCATTTCTCGCACCCTTGAACCGTGTAACAAAAATAAAGGAATGACGAGGTGCCAGAGCCCGAGAGCTGCATCGATATCCGGCTGATCTGTCCGCCGAGAGGTAGCTAGTCTGTGTGACGGCAAGCGTTGTTGTCGTTGTCCCATTAATCACGGTAGCCTATATTTAAGTATGGGTATCGCGGGAGCTTGGTATTATAATAATGTGGTAATCACCCACGAAGTCAAGGTGCATACTGACTTTTTTCGGTCCGTCGAGAAAGAATGTGACGAACATGCAGGTTCAATGACGACCGACCGAAATGCCAGTCTCGTTTTCGATAAGTTTCCTGTTGATTTGTGGATTGCATGTACAATTTGAAGCTGCAAATCCCAGCAGAGTAGTAGACATCGTTCAAGTTCTTTTCCCCCTTTGAAAATGCGTCCATGCGACTCGAAAGCAAGCCAGTCCCGCTCTAAATCGGAGGTTGGGGGGAAGACCAAGTTAGAATCATGAACTTGTGGAACCTCGGCCTGTGGCGTACGCACAAATGGATAACGGTGACTCGCTGGAAGCACGAATTGGAATCGACTGAGCACGGTTTCCTGCTTCCCGGACCATCCTGAGACCCCAAAGCAGGTTTCGTGCGCGGATTCCGGAAGAGAACACAACAAGTTTGATCAAAATGAACAGGAGTTGGACGAGAGAACACTGTGTGAACACACGATACATGACAGTTGCTGACTTTTGAGGCCAGTGATCTATAGAAACTGGTCGTCGTGTTCGTACACGCAGACCGGTCGCAAGGCTAGGACCAACCTTGCCGTCAAGAAATGGGGTCTGGTCGATGCAATAGGCTTTGTTGGAATGAGTAGACGACTGCACAATTAAGAATTTTCGAAATGAAAAGCCGTCGACTGAGTGGACCAAAATGAGAGACTGGGGCTTCTAGTTTGGGAAGAAGCAACGATAGGAAAAACAGTTTGACGTTGGATCTGGGGTAAAACCATGGGGTCTGATGCCGCAGGAAGACCCAGGAGTTCCGGGAATATCGAATCGGCGATTAGATTCAATGGTAGAGGTTGTTTTTCTGCAGACTCGCATCCCATATCCGCGAAAACTGAGTAACAGAGGCCTGTTTTTGGAGTTAGGGACCAATTCCCCTGGAGTTAGGAGTGGTTATGAGATATCCGCGAGTTTGGCTCGATGATCTGAGGAAGCTCGAGCCACCACATTACGTTCTCCAGATACCCATTTTTGCATGGAGTAACGACCACGTTCGACGAGGTGCCGTAAAAAAAACCGAGCAGGATACGAGCGGCGTTGTGAGATCCACAGCACCGGTGGTATTTAGGATTCATGGGATTGTTGTGGGAGCAGCCTAAGAGGCGGTTCTGATTTCATTCGTCTTTTCCAGATCGATTTGCCTGTATTTTCTGAAGGGTATGATTTGGTGGGATATTGGCGGAAGATTAGAGGGGCCTATGTCTCGATGACGAAAGGCGAGAAGACGCGACAGATGTACCCCAGTCAAGTATAGAGTACTGTAGACCGATATTCAGAGGATGATGATAAATATATTCTATTTTCGTAAGCGACTCTCAATCAGATAATCCAGAAAGCTCACCCTGTATCTTCAGTCCTTAGAAAAGGTTTTTGCACCCCATTTTAACGACGGTGTTTTTCTGTGAAAGATCTCTGAGAATCCCGGGAGTCTATCGAGGGAAGCGTCTCGGGCCAACACTTGCGACGGCGCCGGAGGTTTGCAAGTCTTTCTTGAAGATCAATGAAGAAGGATTAGGTTATTCCAACCTTCCGTTAAATTCTCGTCCTCCCAGATGTTTTTCTGTCAACACATTGACGTCCGACCACAGCTTGGTTCGCTATGGTTGCATGTTTGAAAATTCTTGTTCTTCGTTAGTTTTTTTGCCAGATAATTTGATCGCCTTTGAGTTTCAACTAGCAACTCTTCCAAAAGGTTTCTTGAAGACTTGCGTTGTCAGTTATAGGTCACAAATGTGTCAAGACCAGAATGAAATATGAAGCTTTGAAGGGTTGTTGAGGGTAAAATTTGGGTTAGATACAGCGTAGTGACGATGGTTTATCTGTGACATGTGACAATGTAACGCGTGACTCGTTACGTTCTTAAATTCAGCGGCGTGTGACAATTTACTGACTTATAATAAATTTCAAATTTCATGACTGGTTCACCGTTTACTTGTTCAAAACCTCAAAACTTCGGCTAAACTTTGAGATATGTATTCCTGAATTTCCTCAATTACACCGCAGCTTATTTCAGACAACACTCTAATCTTCTCGTCCATGTCGCAAACCAATCTCCGGACTCCCAAAAGGATCATAGATGAGCCTTTTGTACTGTTTAGAAATAGTTGGAAACTTGGAATCCCGAGTTTCTCAAAGGTCAGAAAACATGGTTTGAAGAACTGCAGCGTCATGTCCCTTCATTGCTTTCTGTTCGTACATAACCCAACCGCAAACCTTCGAGACGGACCTCAGTCAACCGAGAGTGCGAGGCACCAGTATCTTGCCAGTATCGATGCGTTGACCTTGTGGTAGTATGAGGAGATCATATAAAATTGTAACTTGATGCTGTACAGTGTAACTACGAGTCTGTCTACGATTATATAACTGTAACTCGAAATATGAGATGGTATAAATATACGATAATGATACTGAGAGGCGATAAGGAGCACAATTACAATGGGCGGTTATCCAATGTCCAAAGGATTTCTGCTCTGTCTTCTCTTGACCAGTTGAGAGCGGGAGGAATGCTGACTTCGACGGATGAGCCGAGTGTGGAAAGTATGACCATCATCGCATCAAAATATACACCTTGAGGCCTTCTCGTATGATAGGGGGGTAGGATCTCCAACAAGGTGATGTCCCGGTGTCGACGAATGGTGTGGACCATGGTGTCCCTGTCTTCAACCAACGCGTCCAAGCCCATGGACAGCGTTACGCCCGCGAACACGGGAGCCCTTTCATCTCCACGGATGCGTGGAAAACCATCCAGTGTCCCTCTCGCATTTTCGAATGAATATGTGAGCTCGTATGCGTCTGGCCTGATGAGCCTCACAAAGGTCCGGGTGACGGTCGAAGGTATTGCCGTTTCAAAATCACCGATGAAGGTTGGTGTCCAGTGCTTCTCGTCCATAGCAACGACGAGTGTGTCCATGCCAGTAATATATTGCCGTTTGATCTCGAGTTCGCCCAGGATGATGTCTTTCAATGACCTGTTGGTGTTGGAAACATGAATATAGAACGTGGTGACCGGGTCGAATGGTGGTATGAGAGTCGATGAAATATGGTTTGGAATCCCGTAAAAGGTTGTGGCCATGACTGGCACTTCTGGAAGTTTGACGAACTGTACGACGGGGACACTAATGCCCTTCCCACTCTACCTTTATACCTTTTCTCCTATGTGTTTTGTCAAAGCGTGTAGACAGTGCTCGATTGGGAATCATGTAACTTCTTGGTGGGCCATGGCGCCTCGAGGTTGGCAATCGCACAGGACGTCCCACCAAACGAGGGAAGTCAAAGCGTGCAGAGCCCAAACTAGGCCAGTCAATGCGCTCCCAAGACCTAATTGGGACGTCAAAGCGGTAAGATTTACCAAACGGCGACATAGTTGAGAGGCTGTTCAGCAAGTATTCGATCAGGCCTGCTCTAAATTTGATCATTTGGAAAATGGAGTCTTTGACAGCGTACCGGTTCATTTCATCCGACCAACTTTTCTCATAAAACTAGGGGAAGGGTAGGGGTGCCCCGACGTTCTGTGGGGTGATTCACGGACTCCATTAGACCCAGCCGCTGCCAGAGAGGAAGCAGGAAGAGGGGGATGGCAGTGCCAATAGTTGGCGAGAGGTAACAAAGGGATTGTTGCCACTCGATGTCTCCCACTTGCTCAGTGACATCTATGCAGGGTCCTATTATCACCCATGGGAAATACGAAATTAACGTGACTCCTTCATTTCGAATATTCCAGGTCAAGAAAAAGAATTTGTCAACGGACCGAACTGCTAGAACGAAAATGCGTCGAGTGACGGCAGTATAAAGTAATTGTGTCCAAAAAAATTGAGCCTCCTACATCTATAATAATCAAAGAGACTACTCATTCTCAGTATAGACGAATCTTTGGCGATATTTCCACGATTTCAGAGAACTTCAGGGAGCGTTGGAGAGTACAAGGGTTCTTGAGTCCAAATTTGGCAGCAGTGATTGGATACCGGAGATTGAATATTCGGCAAGGTCCGCTCCACCGGGTCAACCGGTTGCTGCGACCGGAAAATGAACTTCGAGTCTTCGACCTAGGACTTTGACCATCTTAACAAGCGCTTGATTTTTTTTTTTTTTTTTTTTTTTTTTTTTTTTTTTGGTTTTTCAGTGAATGAAAGTCACTAGTAAAGTGCCTGACTTTTAACTCGATTCCAAAGTCCGATAAAAAAAAATCGTCCAAATTCCCTCTCCTCTTCGACCCAACTTCAGCCCTCAGTCTGCCCCTTCATGTGGAGGCGGGACTCGCAGTGGAAACGTTGACCCAAGGTGGGAAGAGTCAGGTGGTTGAATTCTCAAAGATAAGACATGTATACTCCTATAATGAATACCAAAACAAAGTCTGGTATTCTTCCGATTTGGATTCTGCTTTGTTCTGTAAAAGGTAATGTATGCACCCATAAAGTGGCTCAGGCGGAATTCGGGGTCCTCTCCAGTGACAATGGAAGAGGAACCCAGGTTGACGATATCTGAACTCACTCTTGAAGCTTGAAGCTTGAAGTCTTACAGACCGTCCCCAGATGCCAGTGGGTGAAATCCATCATAGTGTTTTAAGCGACCATAGCCTGCGGATGACCACCAATTAGAGGAAAAGCGCAAATGCATGATAGCTGGGTCATTTGGAAAGGGCCGGACACTTCCCACTTACCTGTAGTAAGGTTACTAAGGTACATGTGCATGGACAAAGAGACTTAGATCCGAATCCGACACCTGTAGCGTATTAAATAGAGAGCAGTTGCTGATCCATTCTTCCGAAACACCCTCTCCACTCACCTGAGTACCACTCCAAACGAAACTCAACGACTCGAAGGACTACCATCATGGGCCATCCCCCAGAGGACATCACAATAATATATCACTCATCTCCCAGTCGTGTCGTTCCCTTACATATCCTGCCCGATAGGATAACGGACAACCGCCGAAAGCTTATACTCAACATTCCCTATGATTATCCTAGCGCCGAAAATGACCATATGCCAAGGGCTGTCATGGAAGAGCTGAGGAGCAGGGGAAACGCTGACCCACCTTTGGAGGTGCTTATCATCCAGACGTTCAAGTCATTCTGGAATAGCTCGAAGGAGGTTCGAGATGCCATCGACAACTGGAGGCCAGCCTCAATTGTCATGACTGACATCCGGCTAGTCGACGAGTCCAAGGCCTGCAGCGAAGAGTCGGTCCTGACTTTCCACGACGAAACCCTCGCTGCGACCCCCTTCATGACTTCGGTCTCGTTCGCAATGACAGATATCTTGCTTCGCAATGGAGGAGTCAACACCGAGCTGATCAAATCAATCGAGGAAAAGGATTACTTACAGGTGCTTGTGGTGGTACCGCCCCAGACGACACAAGAAATTCGAATCGTGAATGATCGACGGGGACAATACATCGACGCTTTGATCCTCTTTATCGATACTTTCAAGGATCTGCGCAAGGTCTTTCTTCCTGCCGCGAATACGCAGTTACTGGACTGTCCTCTCTATCAGCCCGAAGACCTAGAGGAACTTGAGGAGGTATCGAAATCTGGAACCCGGAATAGACGCGATCATAAAGTGGAGTTAAATTTGTATCGGCGATGACCAACTCCTTATAATTATTGGCAACTCGGTAGTGGGCAAAGAGAAAAGGCCGTGGCACGTCCGTGCGGTCAGTGCAAGGTCAGTGCCATTTCGCACGGACTCTGCACTGACCTCGAATTGTTGAACTTCTTAATTACTCAGTATATAGATCTATATAACCAGTATAAAATACATATTATTGGAGCTATGGCTTACTACTCTACGTAAATATACTTATTACCGTCGAAAGAAGAGGGAATATCCCAATACAAGTCCGTTTTCGTTGGAGTCCCTCCATGTGTTACACTTGTCACGTATGTGACACCACCCATTCTGACAGTATCCACCTCGGAAACTCGCTCACAAACTGCAGTGAAGGGCCTGTAGGCTGAGAATACATACATATTTTGGGTCCTGTAAAGACATTGAATCACATAGGAAATTGATTTAAAACAGAAGTCCACGTTTTTGAACCCATCTTCTCAGGCTTAATTCTAGATATCATTTGTCAGGACATGTCAGACTCGAGAGTTTTGCGCAGTGGAGTATGGCAATATATATATTACTCGACAACGGATACGGCAAAGAAATTAATATTCAATACTGTTATATGGCAAAATGTCGAGGCTTGGTCGAGGCACTGAGCCTTAATCACTATCCACAGAAGAGCGTGACAGATGCACTGACCCGGCACGGAAGCGGCACTGACTCGGCACTGACTCGGCACTGACCCGCACGTACCTGCACTGACCCGCACTGAACTTGCACTGACCCACAACGACTTTGACACAGTCTGCACGGACTTTGCACTGACCTGCACGGAGCTTGCACTGACTGATAAATAATTCACATCGACCCCAGAGCCCTGATTGGACTCCCAGTGCGTTGCCGAACTTCGGCCTGCGTTACTCCAATGTTACTCGATCCCAAACTTGCGATATGTAAACAAATTGTGCCAAACTGTCCAAGAAATTTAGAAAATAGAACTCTGGAAAATGACCGTCACAGACAGGCGACACTGCTGCTATACCGAGCGCTGATGTTGATTGACTGTCATTTGAATATTGAAAATTGAAACCTTTCCTGTGTGCTCAGATCAGTAGTAGACCAGATACTAAATACTATACCATCCTGTCGAGCCATTTTAATGGATTTACGGTTACTTTACCCCAAACCAGCACTCTCACGCAGTTGAGTTTGTAGCAAGTCACAGGAGGATACAGCTCCTTGACATCCCTCAAGAATTGAGTTTAAAAGCACACAGATCGCAGAAGACTTTTCCTGGATTCCGCCGTAGATTGTGAGTGATAGTCACTGACCTTGCACAGACGTCCGTGCGACTTGCACTGACGCACGGATGCACTGACCTCCGTGCCACGGACGCA